>PVIJ01005574.1:0-101854 GCA_004024925.1 Scalopus aquaticus | reverse complement strand
ATTGTGTCCTAAAGGTGATCAAGCAAATCTGTAGGAGCTCCAGCAAAATCAAAGTTTTTTTAAAATGAATGATACTAAAGTGTGTTTCTGCAGATGGAAACAGCCTAGCCATGGAGATGATGAAGGAACAGGGAGATAATTTGGAAACCAGGATCCATGTTAAGTTCACACACACACACACACACACACACACACACACCCCACACCCCTTCTCCCCCCAGAGACAAGTATGTCTGGGGACAGATGCATTAATTAACTAGATGATGGGAATCCTGCCACAGTTTTATGTGTATTTTAAATCACTAACACAAATACTTTAATGCCTTACAATTTTGTCAATTATCTTTCAATAAAGATGAAAAATTATGAAGTCCAATAACTACTCCTTTTTAAAAAAACATGTCTTATCAAAATAAAACAGAAACTGAACTGTATTCCATTTACATAAGGAAGAAAAGGGAGGAAAGTCAGATGTGTCCACTAACCCAAATATGCTGAGTGTTTTCTCTTTCCAACCCCTCAAACATCACTATGAGGATCAACATATTTCTGGTATTTGAAAATACGCAGTCTCTCATTAGTAAATCTATCATCGCACTCTCCCTTGTCTATCATTTTTCCCTGTTGTCATTGACACACACACATAACGGGATGCTGACACTGTGACTGAAATCCCACCTCCTTATTTAACCCTAGAGATCTGAGAACAGAGTGTTCTAAAAAACTGCGTCAAGTGAGTATAACTTGTCTTTGTTTTATTATTTTAACCTGTTGACTAAGGAATGAAATATGAATAAATGACTATTTTCTACTTGATTTATGAAAGTGTAAACCAAAAAGAGAAAAAAGACACCTTATTGAAAAGAGGAGATGATACCTGGAGTGCTAAAGGAGGACGACCTTAGTCAGGAGAAAGGATATTTCTCTCTTCTTAAGAGGCAGAGAAGCAGAGCACATAAGTACTGACTTAGGTTGGACAGTAGATTTGGTGATGTAACAACAAAATAACATAAAAATACTAAGAGACTAAATACTAAGAGACTAATACTAAAAATACTAAGAGAAAAATACTAAGAGACTCCTCAGATACTATTAGAAATGAAAGGGTATGAAAAGCATTTGTAGGTTTCATAGGAGAAAGGGGTGTCGGGGGTGCTGCTACGACCATTAGTAGGTTGATTTTTGCACTCAGTCGCCCCCTCGCTCACTCACCAAGAAATGGCGTGGACAGCACAGGCACATCCCTGTCCCCTCCGGGGTGTTCATCTGAGTTTGCATAATAGTTCTTGAGGATTCCCTTTTTTTTTAAGATTTATTTTTTTATCCATACAAGCTGGGGTGCAGGCTAGAGGCATGGGGGGTGAGAGGATACACCAGAGACACAGTGGGGAGCAGAGCAGGTGGATTGACTAAAATACACTGCTGAGGGGAGCAGTGGGTGAGGCAGGAGAGGTCTGCTGCGCCACATGAGAAGCTCCCTGGCGGGGGATCAGAACTGGTGCTGCAGTGGCTGCGGACAGCTTCGGAGTGCTGAGACTTAACCAGTTGCGCCACCAGGGAGGCCCCAGGATTCCCTTTTTTATGACACATTACAAGTAAATCGATGACTAGAGTGTTACTCTAAGGTCATGAATAAGAAAAAGCATTTTTCCTTCTTGACGTGTTCTTCAGCTAAGATCCCGTGACACACTCTTTTTTAATTTTAAGAATTGCTCTGTCTGGTGAAGCTGCATCATCCCATTTGCAGTCGAAAGTCTCAGTTCTTGGCCCTCATGTAATAAGGTTGGCACACTTCCTCTATTCTTTCAATAGATTGCCTTTCTTCCCCTCTTCCCTGTTCCTTGCACGCACCCATGATTGCATTCTTTCTTTAAATGTGCTGATGTAATCATGCAAGTTATGGTGAAATTCTAAGTTAAGATATAGCAGGGCTTAATGACTAAGAATATGGACTCTGGAGCTACAGTGCCCAGATTTAAAGAACAGCCTCACCACATGCAAATTAAGTGACTTTGGGAACATAGCCTTCCTTGGTCTCAATTTCTTCATCTGTAAAATAGGTACACACACACACACACACACACACACGTACATGTGTGCATGCTGAAATATGAATAAGCTCTGTAGGTTGCACCAATATCAATTTCTTGGTTTTGGTAATGAATAGTAGTTGCATAAGATGTTAGCACAAACGCGTGCGGACGTGCACACACACACACACACACAAAGACAAAACTAGCAGGTGAACTATGGAACTGAGACATACAGCAGGGGAGGGGGAGGAAGAGGGGTCAAAAAAGGGGAGGGGAAATCAGAAGAGACTATGGTGATGTTTCACAGGTGACTTGGTGGTAGGAATTTTATGGGTATTTCACCTGAGTGGAGATATCAAACATTGTACAAAAATGAACAACAATGTAAAAAAAATATATATGTATATATAATTTTAAAAAAGATGTTAGTGCAGGTGGAGGCTGTGGAGAGTGCACAGGGCTTCTTTGCAGTTTTCCATGGATTTACAACGATTTCAGAATAAAGGTGAGCAAAATATGAGTATTCATAGCACCCATTTCATAGGGTTTCAGGAGAATTAATGATTTGATGTGTAGATGTAGAGTGTTTAGGATACTGCCCGTATACATAAGTGTAGCTATCATGATTTTCAATATATCTGCTGTTATTCATAAAAATATAAAATATATATTTTGTATATAAAATCATATATTCATATGAAAATATGAGCAACCATATTTCTCATTTAATAGTGGAAACACTTGTAATATAAATATATATTACATATGTACACATATGCATATGAAAACTTCATATATGCAATTCTGTATGGTGCTGGGCACCTAAGAGGCTTCCTACTCCCCTCCATTTAGCCTTCCTCTGGTGAACATCTGATGTAACCATGGCGTCTTTGTCACAACCATCAAATTATAGAGTTGATTTGACTTCACCTGTTGATTTGTCCCATTACTGTCCCTTCCTTTCCCAGGATTCAGTCCTGGATACCTCATGCATCTAATCATCCAATCCTTAATCTCCGTCTGTCTGTAATGGCCCCTTAATCCTTCCTTGTTTTTCACCATCATTTAGGTTTGTCAGGTGTTTTCTTGTGATTGGATAGAATCATGGAAAGTGACAACCACGGGGGTGAGGCACCATTCTTGTTACCTCATATCCAACTTTTCATGATAACTACATGACTTCCCCCTGAACATATTAACCTTGATCACTTGGTTAAGGTGGTCTCTGCCCGGGCGCTCCACTGGAAAGTTATCATTTTCTCCCCTGTGTTTTCTTTCCTTTCCATACTTTGAAAACAAGTCACCTTGTCCTGACCATATCCAAGGGGCATCCATCATACCCTACCTCCTCCATAGGAGTATCTAAATACATTATTTGCAATTTCTTATAAGAGATATGTGTCTCTGTGCTCAGTTCATTTACTTATTTAATCATTTATTTATATCAGTATCGACTTATGGATATTTATCTTCATCTCCCAATTCTATTGTCTTTATTTTCTTGCTCAACTTAAGCTTTGGTCATTGGGATTTCTTTTGGGTTAACTCACGTGTCTTTTTTACATATTCCTACCCCTTTTTATTTTTAACTATTCTTTTTAAAGCATAATAAATGACAATTGTGTAAAAATTCACTACATACAAACAAAATACATAATCCTCTCTGAAACCTGATTTTCCTCCTTATGTTAACATCTTAGGTAACCACAGTACATTTGCCAAACTATAGACTTGATTTGCTCTCACCAGATACCTTGAAGTATAACATTCTGCAATAAATACTGCCTGATATCACTGTTTTTATTCAAACTTTTGTTTAAAGAGGGGTTCCTTGAAATTTTCATTTATTGTTTCACACCCAAAAGAAACCACCTTGAAAATAACACTGAGTGTTTCCTTTGCTATTTCACGCTCTGCTTCTCACTCTCCTGGAAGTGAGAAACCTATTCAGAGAATCCTTGCAAAATTTTGCTTTTCTATTAAAAATAACAGTATAGCAAGTAGATCTGCTTTGAGAGGTGTGAGGAAGGACCACCTGATCTGTGCCTCTTGTTGCTTTAGAAACTCTAGAACAGCATTGCCAACCGCTCTCTGAATGCCTTTCTAAATATTTATCTGCAGAGTTCTTTATTTTTTTTAAAAAAAAGATTTATTTATTTATGCATACAAGAGCTGGGGTGTAGGCCAGAGGTGTGGGGTGGTGAGAGGATTCACCAGAGACAGAGTGGGGAGCAGAACAGGCAGATCAACTGAAGTACACTGCTGAGGGGAGCAGTGGGCGAGACAGGAGAGGTCTGCTGCACCATGTGGGAAGCTCCCTGGCTGGGGATTGAACTTGTGCTGCAGTGGCTGCTGATAGCTTCATAGTGCTGAGACTTAACCCCTGCACCACCAAGGAGACCCCTCTGCAGGGTTCTTGAAGAAAGTTTTCTGAGCCTTCAGGCACTGGCGAATAGACTGCGCTTGTAGTTAGGCAGTTTTCTGGAGCAAAGTGCAAATGCAGTAAAGATCTTTGTATTGTCAAGTTGTTCAGAAAGAAGCCAGGAAACTGAACTAAAGGGGGACAAATACGTTTATTTAAAAATTCACAAGTTTAGTAGATTTATCTTTTTAATATACTTTAAAAATATCTAATAGTACAAAATGACTATGTTGTACTAGTCATTAGAACAGACACTTCTTCCCTTTTAAAAAAATTTATTGATTTTCCAATTGGATACATAACTGTGTAATTTTGGGAGTACAACTTCACACCTCCATATGTGCCCATGCTTAGCTCACCCTCCACCGCTGCTGCAGCGCCAATACCCAACACCTTCCCTCCCAACCCCTCCTCCTGCCCCCACCCCCTTCGGTAACCAGTATTTTTCAGAGTCTAAGAGTTATTTTTGATGTGTTTTGCCAGTCTGTTTTCCTTGGTTATTTATATTCCACAAATGAGTGAAACCATCCAGTAACTATCCTTGGATATGATGGAGCAATGCCACTTCTGGCTATTTACCCAAAGAATATGAAAACATTAATTAGAACAGACATTTCCACCTTTAATTCTTACAAACTTAGAGGTTAAGTCTTTAGCTAAGGTCATTCTGTGAGGACTTTTATTGCAAGTGACGGAAATACAAAACTTCAGTGGCATGGATAGTTTATTTCTCTTGTGCGTAAAAGTCTGTGAGCTGGTATGGGGCTTGAAGGGCCACATGGCCTTGCCCTTATGGCCCAAGAGGGCAGCACACGGAGTCTAAGCAGCAGGCAGAAAGGGGAGGTGAGAGGCAGAGTTCTTCAGCAGAGTTCTCAAAAGTTTCCCTATGACACGTCTCTTTATATCCTAGTGGTCAGAACTTAGATATGAAGCCATGGGAAGCTGCAAATTAGGCCAGAAAGTGCAGTAGTTCTTTCTCTGAGCAGTTCATGCCCAGCTTAACTTTCTCATTTACAGAAGGGGGAGACAGAGCTCAGGTCCATCTAGACGTCTCGGCCATATTCATAAGTGGAAAAGATGGGATTTGAATTCAGATATGTCAGGTCTTTGTGTTCTCTCTAAACCAGATCTGTTCATGGAGAAAGGTATAGAAAATTGTTGAGTTGGCTCTACTTTTTGCATCAAATTCACTGAAAGAAACTTGTGTGTGGTGGGAAGCAAAGAATCTGAGGAACCATAAGCTATACTTTGAAGCTCCTTTTACCTGGACAAGACTAATCTTGAGAATTCTTCAGGTCCTCCTGGGAAGGACCCACTTTGAGGACTGACTGTCCATATTCCTAGACTAGACCTGTATTGTCTAAAGCAGTATTCGCTAACATGGCCGTGAGCACTTGCAATGTGATAAATTATAACTGAGGTGTACTGTCAGTTTAAAATATGTTGCATTTCAAGGGCTTAGTATAGAAATAAAAATGTATCTCCATCAATGCTTACATTGATGAACATGTTGCAAGTATACAGTTTTGATATATTGTATTAAATAAAATATACGATTAAATTGATTTCCTGCTTTCTTTTACTTTTTCTAAATTGAACGACTTGATTTTATGTGACATGTGATCTGCACTGGTGGATTGGATTATTTTTTGACTAGAAACCAATTTACCTAGAAGACGAAGGATTGTCCTGTTCTATCACTGATACAGGTTTTCTAAGAGGTTGATCTCTGAGTATTTCTACAGAGGGATGTGGCAAACACAGCTTAAGGAAATGTAGGGGCAGGAAGGACACCAGGGAGCAGGTTCTCTCTAGAGCTGCGCAGATGGGTCAAAAGGAGGCAGTTCTGGGGCCCTCCGTGGCTTTTTAATGATCTTTTAATGGTTTCTTGTGGGGAGGCAACCAGGTATAGGGCAGGCAATGGGGCCGGGGGGTCAGGGGCGTTGAGAGGCTGGCAGGCCCCTCAGCCCTGGGCAATCTTCACTTTCTGGGCTCTCTGGTGGCATCTCGTGGCCTCTCTGCTGCACTCCAAATGGTCCTCCACTGCTTATAAGCCCAGTCTGTGGCTCAGTTGTGCCCACTCACACATGCCCACACCCTACTCCAGGTGCCCGCCATCAGGCATGCGTGGAGGCCTACAGAGGTCTACCATTGAGGGGAGGGTGGAAAAACCTGATGACTCTTTTGTTTACCCTACAAGGAAATTCTTTCTGGGGGTCTCTCAAATTCGTTCTGGGGTCTCTCATGAGCTTCTGTGAAATGTGAGTGACATTCCTTATCCCTGGGTAGCTTGCATGGACTAGCTCTCACACTAGATTGAGCTGAGTCTCTCTAGCCCACACTTCTGATGTCTCTGGCCATTGTTATTACTAGACATATGAGATGATCCATTACAATCACTTTTGAAAGCACCTCTTTTTGGTTCATTCATATCCACAAAGGGAAATGCTGTGGATTAGACTCAGTTGTAACAGGTGCTCAGCAGAAGCCTACTTGAAGAATCTCAGGATTTCTCAAAGATCGCTGAATTTGAGTTCTCCCACACTTCTGCTTGTTATGTAGTAACTTAGTAAGGCTGACTCAGAAGTATTGAATTCACTGGAGTTATTATCCTCTGTTGTTATCCTCTTATCTATCTTTAGCTTCATGTTCCCTTTAGCAGTGATTGATCTACACTTTCCAGTCAAAAGTTCAGCATTCTGTATGTTGGAAAAAGAGAGGATTTGAAGAGTTCTGCATTTTTGGGTCCATTAATATTTTATCATGTATTGTCTGCAATAAGTATATATCCCCCTTGTTCTATTCTGAATATACTGTATATACATACTTTTATGTCAAAACATATGTCCATATATGATATCTTCTTATTCTGAATATGCATATATCTAGATAGACAAATAAAGAAACAATTTTGATTTTTTTCACCTAATTTTATCTCATTCCAGATTTCAAGCATCCTATTTGTCCATTCTACCATTGTAATGATCTTTTATTAACTTCATGTTATTCAGTACCTGCTTTGTTCATTTGAACTATCTGCTGTTTACAGTAATCAAGTATCAACTCAAATATCAAGAGCACCATCATCTGTCAACATCAAATTAAAATGTGTATTAATAATAATAGTGATTAAAAAGAAATGGTGGCAGCAAGGAGAGGCAGTTGTTGCCTACTCAGAATGATTTTTTTCCCCCTGGGAATCTACCCAAATGACACAAAAACAATAATCCAAAAGGATACATGCAACCGTATGTTCATTGCAGCACTGTTTACAATAGCTAAGGTATGGAAACAACCCAGACACCCAAAAATAGATGATCGGATCAAGAAGATGTAGTATATACACACAATGGAATACTATTCAGCTTCAAAAAAAATAAACACATGCAGTTCGCAGCAACATGGATGGAACTAGAAGGGATCATGCTCAGTGAAATAAACCAGAGAGAAAAAGAAAAACATCGAATGATTTCACTTATAACAGGAATATAGGGGAACCAAACAAGAGAGAGACACTCAGTGAGGGAGGGGGAGGATAAGGGCTCAAAATGGGGTAGAAAATAGCACAAGGGACTACAGTGATGGGTCATGGGTGAATTAGTGGTGGGTTACCCAAGGGGAATACACAATATAAAAGATATAAATAACAATTTTTTAAAAAGCCACTCAGAATGATTTTTAAAAAGCACCAAATGTGCCTGTCTTTTAGGTAACATAAGCTATTTAATTTTTGTGGACCATTATTGTTTGGTTATTCCCCAATTCTTCTCTCTGTCTGGAAATGTCACCACTTATTTTGGGAAACTTGTGCACCTCCCACTCCAACAAGGTGGTTCTGGTGGGAAGAGCCAACTCTAATACCCAAACCACTGGCCATTGGGATGATCACATGATGAAAGTTGGATCCTAGGGATTTTCTAACTGGAATTAAGGGAAGAGGTTCAGTTTTTCTTTCAAGGCAAAGGTGAAAGAAGGATGACTTACCTCATGATAGGTTTGAGACCATACTAACATGCAAAGAGATGCAGATGCGTGTAATGGACAGAGTGTTCTCAGAGTGTTTGGTATTGGGTTTCATCAATATCGAAGGCACAGAGATAGCCCATCCTAATGACAATTCACTTGTATGAGTCAATAAATTTCCTCTGCCTAAGCAAATTTGAGTTTTATTTTTGGCACTTGAGAACTGAGAGTCCCGGCTAATAATTTTTCCTTTGGTAGCAGCCTACAAGATGGCACCAGTGTTCCTCAGGTCTGGTAGTTATGTGCTCATAGATTGGATAGGAGTGTGATTGATCAAGTCTAATGGAGCTGATCATTTATGACTGCTGTAGCTTGGTCCCAGAAAGTACTGAGGTTTCTATCCTCATCTCTTGGCTAGTTTGCAGAGGAGGAAGCTGACTGCCATATTGTAAGGACACTGCTCTATCTTGAGAAGAGGCCCACTTGGAGAGGAACTAAGGCCACTTGCCAGCAGCCAGCCCCAGTTTGTTTCCATGTGAGTAAGCCTGGGTGAAACCTTTAGTAGGGTGGAACCTAATTTAAAACCACCTGCCAAGCCACCCCAAGTTCCAGTCCCACAGAAAATATAAGAGATAGTACATATTTATTGTGTTTCAAGCCATGGTTTTTGGATAATTTTACCCAAGCAAATATATTATCTACATAACAACAAATAATTCAGACAGTCTTGCAGGAATATTCAAAAGGAGAAAAAGGAGAGTGAGAAGCTAGTACAGTAGGATGGTACTTTCCCAGAGAGATGGCCAGTGACTAAGTTGGCAGCCACAGAACCAGTATTCCAGTCTCCTCACTTTTACACACTGACCTTGTTATATATATCACCTAACCACGCAGCACTGCTCATAGAAACCAATATCTCAATATAAAAGGAAAAGAGCAACTCATTTGAATTCTATCTCATGACAAAGAATAATGTTAGCTTAAATAAGACTCTATATTGATGCTTCCTTAAACATATTAAACCTCAGTTGCTATTTCAGAAAAATAAATATTAACTTATAGACCTTTAAACACAATTTTCCCACTGGTTAATAAAGATAAGACTTTCTCTCAGACAAATTAATAATTGAGGACTTCTATTATTATCTAAAGAGAACTCCAATCATGGACTTTTCTAATTGACTTCTTTATCAGAATATTGGATTTTTAGCTTGATGTACATATTTTATTACATATAAATGTTTTATGTGTCATATTATAAAATGATAATATCTTATTTGTAAATGGAATTATTTTTCAATAAATTATGACTTACCTTGCAACTGAGTTACATATTAGATCATATCTGTGACTAATCCAGTGAGGTGGTGTCTCTTCCTGATGTTCTTCCTTGATTGTACAATGACAAATTTCTACAACACTGAATTTTCACAATCAGAATAGAGTTAGATATGTGATACACTATAAATATTTCTTTAGCAAATATTAAATTTTACTCTCAGTTGGCCAGCACTGTATTTATGAAGTTGCTGAAAAATCCCTTTCTACACAGCAAGGAAAGACAAAATCTTGACTAGTGGGCTTTTACTGTTTAGAATCAGATCTGGACAGGAACTAAAATTTGTGTAGCTCTGATGGCACCAGAGCAATCTGCTGTCATTTGATAAAACCATACACATACCTATGAAAAAGCTTCATTATCCCCATTAGAAAAAATAAAAGAAAGAAAGGCAGAAGAATATAATCAACTTATATTATATGCATTTTGACCTAGTAAGATAGAGGAGGAACTAGAATTTGAAAATATATCTCTGTAGATATATTAAACTTTTTGTCTAGTTAAGACTCAAGGCAGAAGCTTCTGTGTCTGTGAAAAATACAAAGCAGATAAACTCCTGGATGCTCCAGTGAGACAGCTGGTTTTACTGCTTCACTCCCATTCATCCTGCCTTGGCTCCCATTCCCTTTAACCTCCCCCGTTTGAAAATTATGCCTTCTTAATTCAGTTTTTCTAAAGCCATCAATCTTCATTTAATGTACCCAAACCATTCTCTAAGAAGAACATTTGCCAAACCAAAGCTGCGCACTAATCTGAGAGAGTACTTGTCAAGCTTAGGTACTATTACACAAGGTCTATCTGATGATGGCGGTGCCGCATTTGGTCTGTATAAATGCTGTGTGTTTGTTAGCTTCAAAGTTAAACAATAACATATGTGTAGGGCTGCTGAGGCACCTGGCCAGTTGCATTGCTCTCTTTTGAAAAGCAATTCCATATGAGAGGTCCCTTAGAGGTGTGTTACCATGTTCTTTTTGGCCTTGGAGCCCAGCTCATTCAATAGGACTTGATGACTAATGGCCTCTGATGGAGACTGGTGGGGGAAGAATACTCTTCCTTCCCTCTAACAAAGTTTGAGTGTGAAACATCAGGGAGGGTCAGCACTGGGTAAATGAAGAAGTGGGGAGAAGGAAGACAGGAAACAGAAGCCATGAGTAAGCAGAGCATGAGACAGAGAGAAAGCAAGTGGAGCGGAGTCGGTAGCAATAGTGGAAAAATAAGCAGGTAGAGAGAGACACAGACAGAAGAGCTGAGTCATGTGCATGGCAAGAAGCCAAGCCCTCCTGTGAGGTCGCAAAGGGTAATTTCTATGACCAGACTAGGGCTATTATTCAGTTGCTGCTGAGTGGCAATAAAGAAAATCTCGTTTTCCATGAGCTGCCCACAAGACCTACACCTGTCTTTTCTATTGATACTTCCCTCTCCATCTCCTTTTTAGTAGATCTACATTCAGTGAGTCAAGGGATCATTTCTCTGTTCTTTGCACCTTCAAATCATCTAACACAAGGATGAAAGTTCGCACTGTGCCTGGAACATAACAGAAGCACCATATGTTGTGCTTTTGTTATTTTATAGGAGATCCTACCAGCAAAGGTGAAAGAAAACTGCAGATTACCTCTCAAATCCAAGAGTCATGGTCGGTTGAGCTTGTAATTTGGTAGCTTTTTTCTCTTCTGCTTTAAAGGCCTTTTTTTAAAATCCAAGAAAAGGGCTCAAATTGGATAAGTTTAGGTGTGGAACTAAAACACATGTTCTAGTAATTCAGGAGACATGGATGAATCTCTTAGGATATGAAATTTCACAAAATATTTCAAAGTATTTTTCAAGTATTATTGACTTGGCAAAAGCCAAATGATTTTTTGAAAGAATTTCTCTGTTCAACATTCAAATGGTCTCAAGAGAAATGTGATGTACATATTTCTAACTCATTTCACGTAGCCTCGTATTGTTTAATACAAGGTTTTAATACGAATTGATTGAGGTTTAAAAATTCAATAGGTTTTTGAACTAAGAGGTGTTTTTGGACAGTGAGACTACCTTCTCAGAAAGCAGTTGAATTATATGTTTCCCTCCAAGGCTCTCAGAGCAGCCTCAAACTTTACCAAATATTTCCCTTCCTTTGTATAACAGAAAAAAAGTTAATCTGAAAAATCCCTCTCTTTTCCACTTAGGAACAAAAAGACAGTAACTTTAATTCCAGAAAATTAATGAGCAACAGCAAAGAAACAGACCATATTCTTAACTTTGGTGTAGAATTAAAAGAAAGGGAAGGGCAGAGGTAGTAGAAGAAAAGGAAAAGAGGCAAAAAACAGCTAAGAACAAAGGAGGCTAGGTTTGTGAACTAAATAGCATGTCACCCACAATCCAAATGTCTGTGCAGAACGCATTAAATCTCAGAATGACCCAGAGAGCACAGCTAGGGTAAAATTACACTTTGACGCTTCTCCCTTGTGATATTCCTTGACTGGCCTCTCCTTGTAATACTCTGCACACTTTGAGGAAAATCACTTTGCAATTGTCTGTCTTTCCCCTTCCAGTAAGCTGTGTGAGGGTGGAGTCCAGGCCCATTTTTTCCCATCATCACCAGAACCAGCATTGTACCTAATGCAGTAGGTTCATCTGTTGAAAAAAATGTTTTAACACAGTGATTTCTGGGCATTCAGAACTCAGGGCTTGGAGTCAACTGCAGCATCATTTTCAGCATCTGGGGAGTGGTGCTATCACAGAGCCTGTCTCACAAAGCTCTAGGGGGGGTGTGGGGAGAGGATGCAAGGAAGCCCCCTTTTATCAGATACTGTACATGCCAGCACTTAGCATGGTGCCTGGCCTGTTGTCAGTGTTCAAAAAATGTTCTCTGTAAAAGCAATCACTAGTATTTCTCCATAGCAATGAAATCTAATCATTCTTCCTTTAAAACATGAACATTTGAGAAGAGCATGGTGGAAAGTGGTTGGGGGCTGTGGGTACTTTGGTACTTTGGTACTTTCCCACTACTTTGGTAGTGGGAAAACTATGGTGACTACACCTAAAAGAAGAAATCCTATACTGTGAAAAAAATAAACAGGGATGCTTATTATTTAAAAAAAATAAACAAGGATCCAGCATTTGATGGTTCAAGAATTTGTGACTGTTTTCAGTCCATCATTAGGATTGAAAATCTTCCTTTGAAATAAATTGCAGATATTTTCTCTGCTTATCTTTGAACTTCCAACTTTGTGTTTTTTGGTTACATGGGCATTTAAAGTGGCCTAAAACGAGGATCATGAAAACATACCTTCAGAGAGCTATTATTAAGATTAGAAAATCTAATATCTGTAAGCTGCAGTAAATGTTTATGAATGCCACTTATCAGGTTGAAAAGTCAATGGCATTTGTGTCTAATTTCCAGTGGACAAATGGGAAAGGCCTAAACATGATGGTTGAACTGGATTATGGTAGCTGACTAAAGAAAAATAATAATGAAGTTCATCTCTCCCCCAAAAAAAGTAAAAAAAAAAAAATGAATGTTTTCATAAACATTAAGTATAGATAGATTTTTAAAAAAGATTTATTTATGCATACAAGCTGGGGTACAGGCCAGAGGCGTGGGGCGACGAGAGGGTTCACCAGTGACAGACTGGGGAGCAGAACAGGCAGACTGACTGAAATACACTGCTGAGGGGAGCAGCGGGTGAGGCAGGAGAGGTCTGCTGCGCCATGTGGGAATCACCCCGTCTGGGTGTCAAACTCGTATAACCGCTGCTGACAGCTCCACAGCGCAGAACTTAACCTTTGCGCCACCAGGGAGGCCCCACCCCCCCACCTTTTTTGTTTTTTGGTAAACACACATGGTGAGGGAGCCTGGTCCATTCTATCACCACGGCCCAAAACATCACTGGGAGATGCTCTCTTGAAAATCTCTTTTTCCTCCCATTGGCTGGTTGACCAGTTCTCACCCTTAGTGACTCATTTGATCTTCTTCATTCTCTGCTGAATTCAGTTAGCTGTGGAGGCAGCATGCAGGACACAAAGAGTTGTAATTCTAGATTCTTCCATCCAATAAGGATACAAAGTGCCTAAAAGAACAGCCGTGATTAAATGGGTACATAGTTGAGAATTCCTAGAGGAAGAATTTTCTTTCCCAACACAGACATGACTCTGAGACTGTACAGCCTGTGCTTGGGTCACCATGGAGATGTGGCCACTGCCCAAGTGTCCCTTGAACAGATAACAGAGATTGCAAGGCCATAAAAGATCAGCCTATGAGACCAGGTATGACGTCAGCCTTTACCAAAAGCCAATCTGTCACCTGGCTAGAGGGCAATAAAAAGAGTGAGAATTTATTAAGCATCTGCCATGTGGGAGATGGTTTCTAAATTTCTTACCACAAATCTAGGAAAGTCATTCTCTTTCCATTCATTGTACAAGTGACATAACTGAGATTCAAGTAGTTTAATTCACTTGGTCAACAGTCCACTGATTTTAAATCACTGGACTGACCATCTTTGCATTTTTTATGTGACTCCAAGATGGTCCTAAAGTAGAAAGCTTAAAATAAGTAAAATAAAGTTTTAAAATAAATGGAAACCCTCCGACAAAAAAAAAAGTTGATATTAAAAGAAAACATTTCTAAAACATAGAACCTGAAAACCAAACAAACCCACCGGACTTGAGAATAAATGCAGTTTCCGTCTTCATTTCAGCACTGAGCCTGGCCGGCTGCCTGCCAAGCTTGTGTGGATTTACAGTAAGATGGAAACCCCTCTGGGGATGGGGTCTTCTACTTTGCCACCTGACTGTGCCCTTTGTGAGAACACCAGTGTTCCACCTGTTCTGGGTTTGTCATTCACCCAAGGCTCGGCAATAAATACTTACGGAATGAACGACTACTCCTTCTTCCCCCGGTGGCATATGGGAAATGCAGTGAGTAGACATCACTCATACATTAACTTGTATTGTCAGATGTTGCTTTCATTCTGGTTCTCAATCAGCAATCAGGGGCTTACAGCTTCAAGAGCATGGCTGACCCTGTGAAGAGGGAGAATCTGGGGGTACTGCACCTGTCCGTGCGAGGACCACCACCACGGTTCTCTCTCACAACACACACTCCACTCACCATCCTTGCAAACGTGCTCCATGAGGCGGGTAACTGCTCCTTAAGGAAGGTAAGAGGGGAACGCGTCTCACTGCGTGGTTAGACTTGGGTGGGGGCTTTGGGAGCTACAGAGACAGACTGTGAGGACCCAGGCAAGGAAAGCCTCGGGGCACAATGTTGGAAGGGAGGTGCAGGTTGTGCACCAGCTCAACCTGACTGACACCCCTGGTGCCTTCTCCACTCACTGACTTCACGGGCAAACGACTGTGCCAACTTCGGCCTGACCCCCAGGGCTGACCCCACACTCCACAATGGAGTCGGCACTGGCAGACTGCGAATGTGGATGAGGCAGAGCTGCTCGAGGCTCTCAGCTCAGAGCAGGAGCCACGTCGGACCTGCTTGCTCACTGGGGAAGCTGAGCCCCTCACCGGGACCACTCAGAGTATGTCCTCATTCATATCCACAGCTCGAATAAGTAAAACAAGTGCTGTTTGAAAGATTTCATTCCTAATCAATCTGGGAAAAAGTGGGTACAGGTAAGGAGACCCTCAAATTGACAGCTATAAAGATTGGGAAGCCTTAACAAGAGGGACCGTCCGCCCCTCCCTATCCTTTGGGCCCCTTTGTCCTTTCCCCTCCCTCCCTCTTAACCTCAGAGCCCTCAAGACACCTACTGATGCCACCGGTTTCTGGAGATGTTTTACGTTACTGAGTTGTCTGCTTTGGAAATGTCTGGATAACAAAGAGCAGCCTTTACTGCTGACTTCCCTCGTTTTTCATTTCTATTTGTTTAAAGCCATGTATGGTTTTATTTTATAAGTAACAAACTTTTGCTAAAAGAGAATTAAAACCCTTTCATTTTACTACGTGGCATTCTCCATTAGTCAGTGAGTAGATAGCTTTCTAAACAATATGTAAATATTTATTTCTTAGTTGCAAAACAATTTGGATCACACAATTTTGTAATTTTTTTTCACTTAACAGTGTACTGGAAATAATTACAATATACTTCTGTATCACCACTCTTAGTAGTTATGTGACATTCTTAAAAGGCTTTGCTATTTCCTGTCCTAACAATCTCCTAGTGTCCAATTTTTGCTAGTACAACTATGCTAAATATGTATTTAGCATATTATGCTAAATATGTATTTCACCTGTTTTTTTAAACTTTTAACGAGGTTGTACTGAATTCTGAGGTCAACAGGAGGAAATAACAATAGAGAGAACTTAAAACTGCTTCCGGGAGCAGCTAACTCCCAGAGCCCATAGGCCCAAGGTCCTTCATGGGGCCCTCCAGGCCGACAGACTCTCTGATCCGAGTCAGCCCGCTACCCCGCTACAGTTTTCTTCCTTTGATTTCGCTTTAAAATAGGCGTCTACCCCTTCCTTATTAGGAGCACTTCATTACCTCCTGACCATCTCCACCTGCATTCCCAGTCAGCGACTTCCCATTACTTCAAGAAGAAAATTAGTGTCTTTCGGGGTGACCTACTCAGCAGCCACCTACTCACTGGCTTCTGCCTGGCTCTACGAGGCTTCCCTCTTAGGTGCTGAGAGGCAATTTCTTGGTGCCTCTCCAGCCCCTCTTCTCTGTCCTTTCATTGCCCCATCACTGCTCAGCAGGTGTCCTGTGTCCATCTTGTTTAGGCACAGGCTTTGCCTCAGTGACCCCGTACTATGCCTTCTGCTCTGCACACCTGAGTCGTCACCCCAAATCTTTCTCCTTTCAGGTCCCACCTTACTTTGGAATGAGTGTCCCCCAAATGTACTTATGTTTTTATAAGTTTAGGAAGCCCACAGGCCATGTCTCCATGGAACACAGAGAAATCTTTATTCAACGAATATGTATTGGACATCAGAGACCAGCCGGGGCTGAAACAGGAGCAGGAAGCAAAGATCTTGAAGAGGTAGGGACCTCAAAGGTCGAAAAACATGTAGGCAAGTAGGTCTGAGAAAGGTGATACAACCCAACCCTAAGATGCACTGCAAGTTACACGAGGGTAGGGAGTTTGCTTTGTTTTGTTTTAACACTGCTATATCCCCAGTGTCTGGAATTCACTCATAAACAGTAGACATTGGGTCAGTGAATGAACAAGAGATGCCTCTTGTCCTCAAAGTTTACACCCTAGTAAACAAGGACTGGTAGACACGCCCCTGTGGGATGAGCCCCTTACCAATGTACTGATGTTTTTCTAACTCTAGGACTGCCAGAGTGGCAGCAAAAGCTGTCTACAGAATTTGGTGTTTTCCCCAGGTTGCCACAGGTGGGCTGGGACAGTGCTCAAATCAATATTTCTGTTTCCTCCCAAATGATTTTGCTCAAGAGATTAAACATGTTGAACATGTTTCCATTGTCTGACAGTGGGTGGCTATAGCTTGAATTTTTCTCCATGACTGGGCATGCCTTTGATAGGTCTATTTCCAGCTTATAGTCTATCATTAGAATCCACATATAAATTTCTGTAAATAACGTTCATATAATCTTCCTTTTTATCTTTGGTCTGGCATTGTCCTTTGATCCAATCTTAAAGTGAAGTAGAGAAGAAGAGGAAAATAACAGTATAGGATGTAGGAAGAGCGAAACCAAAGGGAGGAGTCTAGTCACTGAGTCACTAAGGAGACCTAATTTCTGAAAATTGCTCCAAATACTTTAAGGGAAACTTTCTCTTCAGAGAACAGACTAGAAATTAAAAGCAAGGTTGCCACAGCCTTCACCGCATCTAAAGAGGTGAGGATCAGTCTCAATTACTAACTATGCTTCTGTTTTATATTGTTGCAAAATAATTTGTGTTCTGCCTTAAAAATCCCCTGGCTTAGGCATCAGAAAAGAAAATCTTATTCTTTAGGACCGAAAATTATCTCCTAAAATGAAAGTACATTATGCTGTTGATTGTGACATTACAAGTCCTTGTTCCCAAGTAAATCAGAAAAGGATTTTTTTACCAGAGATTTTCAACTGCGAGAGTACCTCTGACTCTCAACATATTGTTAGCTCCCACAGGTTCCTGCAAGGCAAGGCACAGATGGCATGGTCTACTGAGATTCTTGAAGGGCTCTCTGGATGTTGTTATTAGTTTATGCACATGAGTGACCCAGCTAATTTGCAAATAATAGACAACAAGAACATTTAGTGATAAAATAGAATGCCATTTGGACTGTTAATGCCATCATTATGAAAAACCCGAGTGGTGTGTAAAGTTTTGGGTGAATATGTTTATCTCTGGTAATGGTGTGGATGCTTTGCAACAAAGACTTGCTGAATATAAATCGAGGCTGATGTGGTCATACATTATGTATAATACTGAAAAGTGATGCCACAAAAGCCTGTCTTTCCCAGGGAACAAAGCATTGCATATGGAAACTACATATATAAATTCTCAAGTCAGCTCCAGAGGTGTATTCTGATAGAACCCAAACTGAAATAGAGCTGTGTGAAGACTCTATCCTGATTCATTTCCCAGTATCCTTTCTATTATTTGTTAGTACATTACAGTAGATCCTTTCCCCACACAAACAGGGTTGGTGCTGTTTCATCTATCCATGAGATTTTTCTTACTTTGCATGTAACATTCATTCCTCCCATTCTTTCAGTTCAAGTAGCAATGTTTCTAATGAAAAAATTTCAAAGTAAATGTCTAACAGAATGATTTTGTGTTTCTTGTTTCACCCACTGAGGTAATCAGGTGGGAAAAGCAAATAAATCATTCTCTTTTGGGGTAAAATCATTCATATTTGATAAGTGATTTGAAAGTAAAATGAGATTTTAAATAAACATTTTACATTTTTTTATGGACTTATTGGTATTCTTTTCAGGAAAGACTCATTACTAAAAAAATATGCACAGGCACATATCAAAAATATCTGTGAGAAAGTAGAGTTATGGATAATTTGTGTTAGAGAAATAAGGAATCTTGCAAAGTAAATATGAGAAAGCAACTAGTGCTAAAAAGACCCCTGGAGAGGATTAAAAACAAAAAACCAAAAATGTCTGGTTTCATGTGAGGGCTATGACCTAGAAATATAATCCAGAAGATATAAACAAAATGTAAAGACATAAGGAAATGGGGGAAACAACAAATTATTCAGCTAGAGAGAAAAAACACAACAGAAAGTGCATTAGTAAGCCCCTGCTTTATAAATGTCATCTGTATCTTAGTGGTCCCCCTGGACCACTGCCAAGTCAGAATTGGACTAGAAATGTGGTTATGGGATCTCAAACAGAAAATTTCACGTTCTTGCCCCACTCCAGCAATTCTTTTCTACTGCATTTAAAACATCAGTTGGCCATTAGTTCAGCATTTCTTTAGTATGTAGGGACCCTAGAATAAGTGAAATCTTGTAAAACTGTTCATAATCTACTCAACTGTGGAGAAGAAAGCAAATTGACATTGTTTTTCACCTTCGGTTTTGCACCCTTTGTAGTAAAACTAGATATAGAAACAGTGAATTCCAATTGTAGGGTGACTGCTGCTGGATTAGGGGTGCTACATGACCGCTTCAGAGAACAGCCCTACCAGATGGTCGTTGGGCACAGGATTTATCAGGACATCATCCTATTGCTGTGTACTCACTGACCATCTGCTCTATCCTAGGTGTTACGCGCTGTCTGTGGGGGATGCAGACATGAATGGAACACGACTGTGTCTTCCAGGGGCTTACAATTAAGGAGGAATAAGAAACATCATAAACAACTATAATAAAGGTAAGTTTGATATACAATTCTGACTTTGAAGCACCTGAAGAGGAATATTAATGAGAAATAGGAAAAGTAGTCAAGTGTGCCATGCATTCTGTAAGTATTTAGGCTTAAGATTTCCAAACAAGGCATGGCTGTCAGCACTGTGCTTCAAGAGGGTTCCTCTGCAGTCTATGAAGTGGATTTGAAAAGGGAGAAATCATAGTGGGGTGGGGATGGGGGGGGCAAGTTGTATGTCAGAGCCCAGGTGAGCAGTGGATTATCAAATCCTCATACTTGCCAGTATTACTGGTTAGTATTTGTGTTAGTGTCTTGCATTTACATGCATCTTCATTATTTATTGCTGTTTTTTTATGTTAGGTCAGTACCACAGAAATACTACACATCTTTCTTTAGGTTGTAGCAATGGGACTGCACACAAATTCCCTAACAGCTTGTGTCCTCAACAGCACAGAAGGAAAAATAATAACCACTCCACACAGTGTTTACTATTTTGGGCAGAGATGTTGCTGAAACCTAACTGGCCCCAAGTTCTTTTACAAAGTAATGGTTTCTCTTTCCGATGGTCTGAGAATTCTTAGATTTGAAACAGAAAACAACAGCAATCTACCTTTGGAGATGGAGTCACATGTTAACATCTGAGTACACGACACTGCACCTTTTGGAATTTTATAAACGCTGATTTCAGCCTGTAAACTGACATTACCCTGAAATGTAGGGCACTGCTGAGGCCTGCCTTGAACCACCTCCAACCAAGGTGATGATGAGTGGTTTCCTGTGTTCCACCCTAGACATAGATGAAAAAGAGGATCCAGCTGTCTCTTGATAAAGACATCAAGGTTTGTCTTTCTTTTTTTCCCCTTTGTTTTGTAGGATTTCTGATTTCCCTTAGAAAAAGACCCAGACCAACGATTCTTAGTCTTTTCTCGCTGAGACACAAATGATTGAAGATAATCATATTCATCATACACTCCCATGAGAACGAGCTGCAACTCCCACTCAGGAAAGCATGAGAATCCACATCAGCTGGAGAAGCATGTGCTAGGGATAACCCTGAACAGCAATTAAATGTTTGCACAGCCACCTCCAGTAGGAAATACTTTAATATTTGTTACAAATGACTTCTGGGTTCCTCATGACTAAATGTCTGTCAACACCTTGCCTCGTTGAGAGTGTCTAGACTGATGGTGCTAACACGGGGAGCATTACTCAGCTTCGCTAAAGTACACACATCACACGCCCCCCCCATTCATATACGTGCACATTCCAGTCTTAACTAGATATTGGCTCCGAGCTTTTTATTCTCTTATCTCTGTTTACAGAACTCCAATTTTTCAAACCATCAACAATTACACAGGGTTGCATAGACTACCCACTCTTTGAGCTTACATAAATGTTGATTTAAACATGATACATCTTCATTTAGAAAATTAGATTGTTCACTGGGGGTTTATTTTGTTTTGTTAATTTTCTAAAACTTATTTCAGGCTAATATATATTCTAAGTCATAAGGAAAACAACAGGAAAAATACAAAATATTTTCAAAGGTAGCAACGTGCTTTTTTCTATGTAAAATCCTGAAAAGGATTTGCACTGTGCTCAGTGTTGAACTATTAGCAGAACTCATTTGGGTCGTCCTGTTATTAACTTTTTTAAATGAACCAAGTTGTCCTGATGGAGTGGAGTATTCACTCAACCAACTTGTTTGTTTTTTAATCAACTTGCTGATTGATGTAATATCTTCTTTTAGGATGATATTCAGAAATACATATTCATTGTATTTTAGCATCTTTTCTTGGTTGACAACATTCTTATTCATTCTGACATGTGTGAAAGTACATTGTAGGATTTCTTTATTTTTTCATTCAATGAATTTTTTTAAAGTTTTCATCAATCATTTTTTAAAAAGATTTATTTATTTATGCATACAAACTGGGGTACAGGCCAGAGGTGTGGGGTGGCGAGAAGGTTCACCAGAGACAGAGTAGGGAGCAGAACCAGGCAGATCCATGGAAATACACTGCTGAGGGGAGCAGAGGGAGAGGCAGGGGGGAGAGGTCTGCTGAGCCATCTGGGAATCTCCCCGGTGGGGCGTAGAACTCATGTTAGAACTCATGTTGACGACAGCGCCACAGCACAGCACTTAATCCCTACACCACCAGGGAGGCCCTCAATGAATATTTTTTGAGTGTCTACTAAGTGTTCTGGTGATGGGAAGTCAACAGTGATTAAGACCGAAGGACAGGGCCTCCCTGGTGGTGCAGCGGTTGAGCGCTGCGCTGTGGAGCTGTTGGCAGCTTGCGATGCGAGTTCGATGCCCAGCCAGGGAGAATCCCACATGGTGCAGCAGACCTCTCCTGCCTCGCCCGCTGCTCCCCTCAGCAGTGTATTTCTGATCTGCCTGTTCTGCTCCCCACTCCGTCTCTGGTGAACCCTCTCGCCGTCCCATGCCTCTGGCCTGTACCCCAGCTTGTATGTATAAATAAATCAATCTTAAAAAAAAAAAAAAAAAGACCGAAGGACAGACACAAGCCCTAGCTCTTGTGTTGCTTAGTTTCTGGCTGGGGAGATAAACTGTGAGCAAATAAATAAGTGAAACATATTGAGTAACAGATGGTGGTTAAGTTCTACAGGGTATAAGAAAGGCAGAAAAAGGGAAGAGCAAGTGCTGGAGAGGAAGAGGCATTTTTAAATAAGGTGGTCAGAGCCCTTGGAGATAGTGGCATTTAAGCAAAGACCTGAAGGGAGTGAGCAAATGGTATAGTTATTTCCCAGAAAGTGGGAAGCAAATGCTAAAACCCTCAGGTGAGCATCTGCCTGGTGGATCCAGGGAATAAAGGAGCCAGTGTGTCCTCTTCTAGGTCATTTCAAGAGCTGTCTTTAAATGATGTGGGAAGCTATTGGAGGTGTTGAACAAAAGACTGACAAGATTTTTTTATGGTTGACTTGAATACTGGGATGGGAGTCTATGGGTCTGAGGTTAAGTCTGTGATGATTTCTTGAGAGTCTAGGTGGAGCTGGGCTAAGATTTAGTGGCTAAGGAGTTTCATAGTTTGGGTATTCTTTTAAATAAAGGAAGGAAGGGGCAAGGGAGATTTGTAAATATAAAAATAATGCTATCCTCATTATTTTAAAAAGATGGCTATTTTCATAAGTATGTTATTCATGTTACTAAGCAATGAATTTATGAGTGTTGCTTTAAATGACTTAATAAATAAGGCACTCAGTGATTTATAAGTATGTGCAAGGATCCCAGTATCAATATACCCAAGAATTGCTGCTTTGGTATGAAAGCTCCCAGAGTGCAAAGTTTTTGTGTTTTGTGCATCAGAGTGTCCCAACAAAAGACCACCTGGCCTTTAGTAAGTGCCCAATTACTGGTTGGATGAGTATATGAGAGAATGAATGTTATTAACATGTTAGATGAACTAACATGTCCTTAAGGACTTGAAACAAATGGTAATATTCAGGTTTGTTGAGGTTGGTGCATACACTAGGGTAGAATTATTTTATGCAGACATTAGAATTATTCATGAAAAGAATGCAGAATCAAATGAAATCATCATTTATATGACAAACTCACCACCTTTCTGCACAGTCACTGACCCTGACATAGGGAATTATCACCTTATCAGTGAAACTAAGACAGTAAAAACTAAGACATTTTCCTGAGTTTTCAGCAGCTAAATGCCTGGTCTTCTTCTCTTCTGGGTCCATTCACAAACTCCTGCAACTTGGCTTGCTTCCACTGGATATTTGACAGGGTAAACAATCTTCCAGCAAGACTAGAAGAATTTAGCAAAAAAAGTCTTGTTTATTTTCAACTGAAGACATATGGATATTCAATGAGATTCCTGGTCCCTGAGGGTTAATACTCCTGGACTATAGAATGTTCACTTGATGTTCCCAAGTTCTGTTTAGAAGCAAATTACCACATGTAGAATAACAACATATCTAATAACTGTGATTGGGGAGAAGACACAAAACAAGGGAAATCAGGGCGGAAATCAACAAGGAGTATGATGAACACTTCCTTGGGGAGTTAGAAGGGAGTGATTTCTAAAAATACTTCCGATTTCTAATAATCTTAATAACAAACAGGCAATAAATAAAGCACCATTGCATCATGTCCATAGAAACAAAAGCAGGAGACCTAAATTGACTTGTGAAGATCTCACTTAGAGTGGATTGTTAGTCTTGTTATTTTCTCTATAGTAACTTATCCAAAATCTTTACTAAGTGATTGCAAGGTGTCAAGCTGTCTCTGGCCAGTGAAGATTCAGTGATCTCTGGCTCATGAAATTTATCTTTCGGTGGGGGGAGGGGGATGGAGGGAGGGGACAGACAAATGATATGGTAAGTGCTGAGTAAACGAAGTCAAAGACCCGGACCTCCCTGGTGGTGCAACGGGTTAAGCACAGTGCTGTGGAGCATTTGGCGGCTACAGCGTGAGTTCGATCCCCGGCCAGGGAGATTCCCACATGGCACCGCAGACCTCTCCTGCCTCGCTGCTGCTCCCCTCAGCAGTGTGTTTCCGTCGATCTGCCTGTCTGCTCCCCACTCTGTCTCTGGTGAACCCTCTCACTGCCCCACACCTCTGGCCTGCACCCCACCTTGCATGCATAAATAAATAAATCTTTAAAAAGAAGAATCTTTAAAAAAAAGAATGATGGTTGAATGGTAGAAGTCAGGGAAGGGGGTGGAGAGTACTGGCATGACTGAGATGGTGGTATTAAGCCCATATCTGAAAATAGGAAGAGGCTGACAGGAGCACACACACTGAGAAAACTGCAAGTCCAAGGCCCTGAGGGGGCAGTGGGATGAGCTGGGCTCATACTGGGAAGAAAGAGGGGGCAAGAGTAATCAGAGCCTAGTGAGGAGAGGATTGTGCATGGTGTGGTCAGAAGTAGGTAAAGTGTGAGAGCGCCGAATCCTAGCCACTAGACTACAGGTGAAACAAATAAGGGATCGGGGGAAAAATAGCAAAGAAAAAAACACAACAAAGCAAAACAAAAATAAACTGACAACTATAAATCAGGGACATTCTGTGGGGTGGGGAGGGAGAGGGATCAAAACAAGGGTGGGACGAGCACAAGGGATTATGGTGATGGTTCCCCGGGTGAATCGTTGGTGGGAATTCTAGGGGGACTACACCTAGGAAAAGAAAGCATTGTACAAAAAAGAACAATGATGTTATAAATTAAAGACATTTAAAAAAAGAAGTAGGTAAATTGTAGGTCGTCAGGTGGTGTAAAGGAGTTTAAATTTTCTTGAGTGCAATGAGAAGACTTTGCAGAGCTTGACGTGATCACATGATTCAACCTGCATCTTGCAGAGAATCCTCCTGGCTGCTCCATGGGAAATGGATTGTAAAGGAGCAAGAGCAGGAGCAGGGGGTTCCTTAGCGGACGACCACTCCCTGGGACAGGCATGATAGAGGTGGCCAGGAAGAAAAGGACTGGACAGATACGGGACAGTTTGTTCTTTAGACTAGCCTGGGAAACTTGTCTACTTCATAGGAGTTTAACAAGCGGTAGCTATTGTGGCATCATCACTTTATGCTTAAACACAGAGCTCACGGAGATTTGTAGATTTGTCCTAGTTCAGAGCTAGAAAAATCACCAACCCCACAGCCACTGGCACTGTTAGAACATCCACAAACCGCCTTTCTCCAGGTCTTTTTCCCTTGCAATCTCTGCTGCATGTAGCTGCCCTTCTAATCTTCCTCAAACATTGCTTTCATTGTGTTTAGCTTGCTGATAAGCACATTGTATGTATGCATGTAGTTACTGAGTAATTGCAGCGAACTAAGCTTGTATGGGTGGGTGGGGTTCACACACCTACAGTATGGTGCTTGTCTCTAGGATTTTAGAATTTACTTGGGGAGACATGATTACTCCATAAGAAATAACAGAAGAAATAAAAAAGGGATGACATAATTAACAAAGCTTTCCTAAAGGAGGTAGGATGTGTTTCACATTTTAGAAGAGAGCGAACACAAGATACTGGGTAAAAAAAAAAAAAAAAGCAGTAAAGAGACAATCGCCTAGTTTCATGGCATAGAGAGGGGATTTGCTTGAGTAGAGGACAGCCCCTTCCTTCAAGAAGGTGGGAAGAAAGTCACAGGGTAGGATGATACCAGACCACAGATGCTCTGAAAAGCTGGGTGCCAGGGATTTGGATTTGATTTAGCTGGGTGTAAAAAATTATCTTACTGTAAGATACAGTGTTAGTGAGGACTTGGCTTAGACCAGAGACCTTTCTTTCTTATTTCCAAGGTAATTATCACCCTCTTTAGTTACCCACTAAGTACTAGCTTGTAACTATTTGCACTTTTAAAATATCTAGATGATGGAGGTGCAGAGTGGAGGTATAATGTGGAGGTTTGAGTGGATGATGAAAGACATGCCCAAGGAAGATTCATTTAGCAATAGCGTAGGCCTGATAGGAAAGAAGAAAGCCAGGAGCCAGGGAGGCCAGCAGGAGGTATGAGGGAGGGCAGCAGAAGAGGCAGATAGGGGAGCATACTTAGGGAGTATCATCAAAAGGAGCTGTAACCCCTTTGGCTGCAGAGAGAGTTAAATATGAGTTTTAAGTTTTCAAATATAGTTTTGAAGGATGCTGATGCCACGTGGGTGAAAAACTGGAAGAGGGAATTAGTTGGGTTTCAAAGATGAGGGGATTTGAGCGTGGGCAGTCATCGAGATGGGCACAGGATGTTTGCTTTAGAATCAGTCTAGGAAATGGGCTTTTGAGAATTAGTGACTTTTAGAGACAGGACTGAAGTGTTGTTATACTTTCATTCATTTCCGCAAATATTTAGAGAGGTGCTCCTCTGTGCTGAGAGCTATGGGGATATTGAGTGAAATGAGGCAGAGGCCTGAGGAATTTACAGCCTCGCAGAGACACAGGCGACAAGAGAACAAAGTCTAATGAAGTGCCCAGAGGAGACTGTGATGGGGAAGCAAAAGAAATGGCACCTATCAAAGTAGGCTATTCAGTCCACAAAAAAGGGTGGACTGACATAGTCCCTGAAAGCACCCATAGGAGGCTTCTGATGCTTAAAGTTCCCTCTCCACGTCCTGCGACTCTGCCACAATTGTCTGGAACGAGGATTAGCACACAAACAAAGGCAGTGGACTCCAATCCAGGCTTGAAGCAGGCCAGCTACCAACCTGGTGACCCATCAGGAAACCAAGTCCCTAAAAGGGCCTGCTAGTTGAAGAGTGAACAGCAGATGCATTCGGATCCTCTCTCAGCATGTTTTGAATGTAAGTCACAGAGTAGTCTCTAGAAGCAGACAGCAGACAGACGGTGGATACTGTATGGAAGAAGCAGAGAGATGTGGTTCCTGAGAATGAATTCCTGGAGTCTGGGCACGAGATGCTTGTGAATGAAGGAACAGCCAGGACAGAACCTGCTGCTGGATTACAAGAACTATAGTTGATTCCTGGAACAAGCAGTCATTCTGGCTTATGGTATGTTTTCTAAAGTTTCCTTATTCTTAGTTCCTTTAAGTTTATTTCCTTAAAGGCTCAGATTTGCAGTGCTCTGAATGTGCCCTGCCACTTGACATATGGGCCAATGAACAGAAGGGTATTCAGTTGTTTTGGCTTTGAAAGTATCTGTGGAAGAGAGTACCTTGAGAAGGAAGGCTTGGTATGCTCTTCCCAGAGCAGGATCAAAGGGTATCGTGTTTGTGTTTGTGTTTGTGGCTGCTTTCCTGGAAAAGGATAAGAGGTTATAACCTTGAGCTACACAGTGGAGCAAAGCTTGAGTGTATAAGTACACTGGAGAGTCCAATTTGCTGTCCTCCTGTCCTTCCCCATCATGCATGGACCTGGGGGCTTATTCTTGCAGAGAACAAAGAGCAGGAGACCCAGGGAGACTATTCAATGCAGCCACCAGGCTTAAGGAAGTGACTACCTCCTAAAATAGTAGAAGGTACAGCTGCTAGAGAAGAGAGGAATGTGAGTTGAATCCATGAATCTACATGGGAGGTTCTCCTGCGCAGAATGCTAACCACCAGCTTAGGACCACCCGATATATTGCAAATAAAGATTTTTAGATTCCCCTGAGACCAACTGAATGGAACAGCTGGGTGGAGGCCTGAGAACATGCATTTTGTGAGAGTGCCATGTGATTCACAAAGTGCTTTCAGACCTATTGCTCTATGTCCAGGAACGTCAGTGTGGGGAGGGAGCTGCTGGCAAGGTAGAGACCCAACATCTCATACATCTAAAATGATGTAGGAGTGAAAAGGAAAGAGACAAAGTGTGTGAGGAGAGGCTGGAGTATAAGGGCATGGAGCAGGTAGTGGGGTACTGATTTGCCTTCAGAATCATGAGCTTGTATGAAAAGGAAGACCGTTTAGAAGGCTTAGATTCCTGCTAATGCAAAAATTTTTATAATCAGCATAAAGTGCTATCAAAAGCTTTCCTTCCTTTCAAGTGTGGTCCTTTTAAGATTTGTGGAACACCAACTGTAGGGAGAACATTTTATTAACAGCTGTCAGAGAAAAACTTATCATGTACTTGAAGTTGAACTAAATCTGTGAATTATACGAGTGACTGCAAAGCAACATATAGAGATTCACTGATTTTACAAACACTCTTTTGCATCTGTATGTGCAGAAATCTTTCTAGACTTCCTAGGGTATGGTTTATCAGAATGGGACTAGCATGAATTTAAAGGTAGGTTTTGGAAGAAGTTGAAAACAGAGATTACAGCAAATTTAAGGCACTCTAAATCAGGGTGTAGAGTCACAGAATTCAGAAGGAGGGTTCATAGCTTCATTTACTCAACATTCCACAAATGTTTATTAAATGCCTATTGTGTAATAGACACTAAATAGGAGTAAGAAAGACACAACAATCCCTACCTTCATGGAGATTATATTCAGGTGACAATGACAGAAAATAAGTTATGTCTATCTGTGGGTGGCAAGTGTATTTTATCAGACCTACAAGAATGACAACAGAAGCTAGTATATTAGGTGTTAAGTTCTCTGGAGAAAAAGAAAGCAGGAAGAAAAGATAGGATTTGGGGAGTTGTGGTATCAGCAGTGATGATTTGGTAGAAGAAAGAAGACACTTAAGCATAGATTTGTAAACATGTGTACCAAATAGCGGAGATGGTTCCAGGTAGAGGGACAGCAAGTACAAATTCCCTGAGGAAGAACCCTGCCTGGCACATTGAAGCAACAGCCGGCACCTGAGTGATTGTGGAAGAGGGGCTGAAGGATAGTTCAGAGAAGTAAGGGGAAAGTGGTGTAAGAGAATCAAAAGCTCTTTGGCTAAGTGAGATGAAATGGGAGGCACTGGCAGTTGGGGGCAGAGGTGTGAGTGTGACCTGACATGAAGACACTTCATTTCAGCCCTGCGAACTTGGGTCTGATCTTTACCTCTCTGATGGCCTGTAAAATTGATGATTAAATATGATATGTGCAAAACATGTAGCAACTACTTGACATGAGGCCCATTTTTCCCTTCCCAATCTTCTCTTCACCTTCTCATCTGCCTGTTCCACTTGGTAAAGGTCTCCCAGAGGCAGACAGGACGGAGCCTGGCGCACTGCAATCCACAGGAGGGGTAGGAAGGAAAAGGGGACAGATGGGGTAAGTCCTAGGCTAACAGACATAATAGCTGGTATTTAAAATAATGGTTTTACTCCAGTTTTATGAAGAAAGGGACAACTGTTATGTAGACTTCGATGTCTGGTCCTGTTAGAGGCCTCGCCAGCCAGGCCTCAATCTTGAAAACTCTCCTAACCAATCTGCCTTTCTAGGTGGTGCATCCGCGGCATGGTCTCTGGGTACACTAACCGTCTTAATTGTCCCATTGTTTCGTGTGTTAACTGATTCAGCTCAGCCTTCTAATGAAGGTTTGAACGATTCTCCCCAGGTCTAAACTATCAAGGGCACGTCTAGTTAAAAATACGTTGTCTTCTGCAATGCAGTCAGGGGATGGGGACATCTGAGGTCCCCGTTTAGACTGTCTTACACGATGGTTTCAAAACATCCACACAGACAACTGCAAAACCCCCTGAGCTCCCCGCCCCATCGGACTAGCACTGAGGCTGGCTGGCGCGGCCGTGGCCAGGGTTAGATCCCCAAGTGCAGGCCGGTGGTCCCCGGCGCGCTGGGATCGGCAAGCCAGGGCGGGGCGAAGGCTGCGGTAACTCCCAGGTCCCCGACGAGGCCGCCCCCTCTGCAGCCAGCCTGCGTGTTTACCTGCAGTAAGTGCCAGTGCGAGGCTGTGCGCACGTGCGGGCCGACCCGGGCGGGGATTCCGCGCTGCCTCTCCCAGCACATCGCCGGGGTGAACAGGGGCGCCGGCGGCGCGGCGCGGGCCCCGCTAGGCCTCGCTGGGGGTGGGCGTGCGCGCGGCCCCGCACCCCGGCTCGGCGCGCGCCCGCGGCCTCTTCCCACCCCGCCTTCCGCCGCGCCCTCCCGCACGCCCGCCCGGGGAGGAGCCGCGCGCCGAGCGCATCGATTGCTCTGCCCTCTGCGGCCGCCCGGCCCGAGCCCATCGGCGCGCTCGGCGCTCGACTTCCCGAGGCAGCGGCCGCGGCGGCGGAGGCAGCAGCGGCGGCGGCGGCGGCGGCTCGGCCAGGACTCCCGGCCCCGCCATTTCGGACGGGGGAGCGAGCGCGGCGCGGGCACTGAAGGCGGCGGCGGGGCCCGGAGGCTCGGCGGCTCCCGGGGGCGGGAGAGAGGTACGGAGCCACCCCTCCCGGGCCCCTGCCCGGGTCCGGCCGTCCTCGCGGGCGCCGGGCGGGGCCGGCGGCGAGTGAATGAATTAGGGGTCCCCGGAGGGCGGGGAGGGGGCTGGGGCCGGGGCCCGGCCGGGCCGGCCGGGGGCGCGGCGGTGCGGGCGGGCAGGGCGCGGCGGGAGGCGCCGCCGCGGGCCCGCTTCCTGGACGGGGAGCCCCTTCCTTCCTCCTCCCCGCGCCCGGCCGCGGCTCCCCGCGCGCCTCTCCGCGCTCGCCGGCGCCCGCACCCCCGCCGCCCGGCCGGGCCGCCCGCCCTGCGGCGCCAGCATCGCCGACCCCTGGTAGAAACTTCTCCCTGGAGCGCGGGCTGCGCCGGGGGCGGTCCTGCTCCGTGGGTGGGGGGCTCGGGGGGCGATCGGGGAGGTGGCGTTTCGGAAGAGCACGGGAAAGTGCTTGGAGACCACTGCCGGAGGTTGTGGTGTTGGGGGGGCGCATCTGCAGCCGAGTTCCCGACTGCTCCCCTCCCCCACCTATGGGCTGTGACATTGCTGTGGCCACAAAGGAGGAGGTGGAGGTAGAGATGGTGGTGGCAGAACAGGTGGCCCACACCCTATCACGTAAAACCTGGGGGACTTCGTGTAAAAGGAAAAAGTTAATCCCAGAGGTCTGTTTTGCTTTTGTCGAGTTAAAACACACGCGAAAGACCTGCAGCTCAGAAATAGGGCTTTTTCGTTGCTAAGGGAGTGGAGACAGCAATAGCTAAAATAGTCCTTGGAAGTTTGGTTTGCCTGTTCTTGTCCTTTCCATCTTTTCTGGATAGCCCCCCTGTATTTGATCCCCCATCCCAAGTTATTATATAGCACGGTGCTCCTAAACCTCACTGACACAATTTAAAAAAAAAGAAAGAAAAAAACTGACTTGCAAGAGGAGTTGATTGTAGCAATCTGCCAGCCCACTGCTTGAAATCCTTTTAGGTGTGCTTGGTAGAGCTGACATCCTGAACTAGACTTGGGAAATCCCGATAGCCATCAGAACAAGGGCTTACGAACAGAGAGAGATTTTATAAGTTTCACACTATGTATATGTTACAATTGTAATGGAAAAGCAATCATTTAAAAAGAAACTACAACGGGAAAAAGTCCGTTGGTAATTTCAGAATCAAGCCTGTGAGTGATGTCACTGTAGGTGACTGAGGTCCAAAATGCTGATTGAGACATGTAGTAGACCATAGACATCCAGTATGGTTGATAGCCACTGTTTACTTTGAGTCTGTTAACCATCCTCAGGCACACTTTAAATAGATGGTTGAGGAGATGATAAGTCCAGTTTCTGACAAAAGTGAATTTTTTTTCCTTAACAAAGTTTTGGGTTTTGGTCCCAATTTACCCCTTGCTAACTTTTCTAGCTTTCAGTGAGGGATCTTCAGGCCTGTGATCTTCTGAAAGACTTTTGGGGAAGCCAGTTTTCTGGTCGATTTCAATATTTAGTTGGTTTTAAAAATTTGTTGTTGTATAAACAACCCCTGCATAAACAGGTACACCAGAAGGGGTGCATGTGTCTCAGAGTTCACACGTGTGTATCCAGTGAAGCTCTAATGCCATATCTGGCCACAGTAGCAACTAGACTGGTAAACGTTTGGTTGTAAGGACCTTTTTATACACGTAAACATTATTGAAGATCCCAGTGTGGGGTATGTCAATATTTACCATAATAGAAATTAAAGTTGAATTTAAAAAAATTATCCTTTTAAAATATAAATAATAAACTTGTCACTTGGTAACAAAAGGAGCGTTTTTTTATAGAGAATATTTTTCAAAACAAAAATTAGTGAGGGAGTGGTATTGTTTCACACTTTGCAAATCTCTTTAATTATAGGCTTCATAGAAGACGTCTGCAGCCTCCTGTCTGCTTCTGTGTCCAGTCTATTGTGAATGCACATCTGAAAAACTATGTCTGTACACTAAAATATAGATAATATGAGGACCCCTGAAAAGTCTTAGGAACCCCAGTGGATTCCTGGACCACATTTTGAGAATTGTTCTTCTAGCCTAGGCATATTGTTTGCGGGGGGACGGAGTGGAGTGGCCAGAGAGCTAGAGGATATATTTTGGTGTGATTCTCCTCACCTGTCCCATTTGCGTCATCTCTCCTTTGGAATAAAATGTGGGTATGGACAGGATAAAGTACAGCTTTGCAGTGGGCTCCCACAGGGGCCTGCAGCTGAACAGCAGGGAAGGCAGGGGAGCTGTAATGGGACAGTGACAGCAGTGGTCCCACTGCTGGTCTTTGTGAGGGGGGCTCAGCAGTGGGGACTGGCTAGTATGTGATCACCAGATTATCAGTTTAGGGATTTTTTGATGACGGGTTGGACAATTCTTAGTCTTCAATAAACTGGATTCTGTAGGTCTACGGCGTTGAAATGTAATACCTGCAAATTCATTCATTTGGAACTCCTCCTTATGAAAAATGATTGTGCATTTACTGCCATTCTTTCTACAGTTCACCCCCCAGTTTGTAATATTGTGTAAGGAGATAAAATTAAATAAGTTCATTTTATTTAACAGCTGAGTATAAAAACATTCTCTGCCTAGTGTGCTGTTAAACTTACAGGGTGTCATTATTTATGTGACTGTTAGGAAACAATGTAGAAGCAACAAAGAGGAAAAAGTCACCAGATAATTGAGAATTATCCACTTACGTTGTTTTAAAAATCTCCCATTAAAAGCAGTGCTTATCTTTAAATTTTACTTATTTATGTTTTTCTTGTGCACAGAGTGCTGGTTTTAGCACTAATCTAGGATTATATATTATGGTTACAGACTGAATAGTTAGCTCGAGTTCTCTGAGTTCTCTTAGGTTTTACACCTTTATTCCCCCCACCAGATATTTTATAGACTAAAATGCCATCAAGTATCGTCCTTACCTCTTTCAGCGTCTCAATTTCTATTTCCCCACTACACAGTCCAGATTTTATTTGACATTTCTCTCCCCAACCACATCTGATTCTTGCTAACTTTCCAAGACAACTACTGTGCTTTCAGAAAGTTCTCTCTAGCTGGCGGGGCTCAGCATACCCACTTACAACTCTTAGAGATGAGAACCAGCTAGAAACCCTGTGGAGATAGCTCTCCTCAGGGCTTATGTGGGGGTGTCTACAGGGTATGTAGCACCTGGTGAAATGCTTGCACTGAGTGAAGTCATCACTTGTTCCTCTGAGAGCCATTAGCTGCTACAGAGCAACAGACTGACTGCTTAGATAGAACAGCCTGAATATAAGATAAAAAATTTACCCTGAATGCTTTTCTCTCAAATGTTGGTGGGGGAGTCTGAAATAACGACATTACCATTCATTGCTCATCTGTAGCCAACTGAAGTTTTCATCATTGAATTTTTTCAGGTATTTTAAAATAATTTTCCACATGAAGATGAATCTGTGTTAAAAGGCACTGATAATAGAGTGTTTGGGTTATAGCAATCTCTCGTGTGTGACGCATATTCTAATTTAAGTCACGTTTTTATTATTTTCATTATAAGGCCTGCTGAAAATGACTGAATATAAACTTGTGGTAGTTGGAGCTGGTGGCGTAGGCAAGAGTGCCTTGACGATACAGCTAATTCAGAATCACTTTGTGGATGAATATGATCCTACGATAGAGGTAAATCTTGTTTTAATATTATGCACATTGATTTGTGTGGGTCCATCCTTTGGGTACAGAAAAAAGTTTCTCTGATCATTTTTTGTGAGTACTCTTTACAAACAGTTATACTGAAAATAATTTTGTTAAAATGCCTGAGGTGTTCTTGGATTTCACGGCTTTTACTCTGCAGAGGTAGAGTGAGCTCTAATTCTAGGAGACTATCAGGATCCATGACGTATATTCTTCATTAGTATATGTGCATTTGATTCGAAATTTTCTTTAGAATTTTGTGAGGGAGTGAAAACATTAAATTACATTTTACCTGTAACTAAAAGTCATTTTAAAAAAATACAGCTGTTCTTTTTATTGGTTTCTTGATATTTTGACATCACATGTAAAGGAATTGAATTTACTGGTGAAATGTAATCATTGAATGGTGGGGAAAAAACCAACTTACGTAGTAGTGTTTTCCCATTTTCAGTTCACCTCGAAGTAGTGGAGGCCCTACAGGTCCCTGATTTTTTAATGAGTTCATTCTTTTCTGTATGTCGATCAGTGATCTATAAGGGTACCACACTATCAGTCCTTATCTTTGGTCTGCAGCCCTTTTTTAATTTACTCAGGGAAATGTTAATGTGTTTTTTTTTTCTTTCTTTTTATTACAAATTGATTCATAAATAATTTTTAGACATTTTTTAGTTTCATGAAAACTAAAAAGTAAAGGCCAACAGCTAAATGCTAGAATAAAGGCCTGGAACAGAGACTTTGGATGGCAGAACCTGTTTAAAGGAGGCAGGTTTGGGGCTCCTGGGGTGCCCCTCTCCCTGCCCCGTATCAAGGACTTGGTCCGCACTGTACCCAGATTATCTCAGATCAGAATTTGTTTAATCCTAAAGACTTGCAGAAGGGGATGTTGCCATTAACTCTTTTCCAGAATATGATTATTTTTGTATTTTATGTGCGGTCTGTGAATCGTCATGTCAAGTTTAACATGAGTGGAGATGGAGAGAAGTCTTTCACCCTGTCTTTGAAATAGATTAATACTGTTAGTCTCATTTAGCCCAGATTAAATAGTCCTGATCCTTTAGCTTTTATTCTAGATCTAATAGGCCATTTTAAGAAAATCAGCTCTCCATATTTCCCAGAATTTTCTGAGTCCCAGGAAACTGAGTGTATTGAGGTTGATTCTGAGGACATCGGCAACCTTGGAAGGTGTTGATGCAATTTAGAACTTTGAGGATTGATTAAATAATGGTTCGTAAGGAAATGTCAAGTTTTTTAATATTATTTAAAAAATAGGAAAAGTGGGCCTCCCTGGTGGCGCAGCGGTTAAGCACTGCACTGTGGAGCTGTCGGCAGCGTTGACACGAGTTCGACACCGCCCCTGGCAGGGGAGATTCCCACATGGCGTGGCAGACCTCTCCTGCCTCGCCCGCTGCTCCTCTCAGCAGTGTATTTCCATCGATCTGCCTGTCTGCTCGCCACTCTGTCTCTGGTGAACCCTCTCACCGCCCCACGCTTCTGGCCTGTACCCCAGCTTGTGTGCATAAATAAATAAATCTTAAAAAAAAAATAGGAAAAGTGCTTGTTTGCAAAATTTCAGTACAGAAACAACTTTTATTTGGCTTCGAAGTGCATTAGCAAAGTGAACACACACTGAGTGGACCACCTGTGTAATAGTTTCTGTGTCTTCTCTGGACAGATCAGGTCAGTGCTTTATGATGGTTTGGTTTAGTTTTCTTCTTTGAGGAGGATTAAATAGTTCGCTCATTTCAAAGCCATTTCTGGTTTGCCTATTTCTAAAGCCAGAGTTACTTGGCATGCTCTACCATTTAAATCAGATAGATGTTAAAGGAAGTTTTAATAGAATTTGGGTGAAGCAAGGAAGTTTTCCTGGGATTTTGAAAGTCTGTTTTAGCAGAAGTGACCTCCATCTTTACTGAAAATCTGAGGAATTCCATTACACTCTACTTCCTGTCAGAAATCATGGGTGCAGTATGATAATGTGATAAAATAGGTTAGGACACCTTCTGTTAAACTTCACTGTAAATCTAAAGGAAGTAAAGCTTGAAGTCAATGCTGTATTTTGGGGGAAGGTAGAAAAAGTTTATCAACTCGCACCCATAACTCTTTTGATTGCTGCCAAACCAGAAGACTTGGCTCTGAGAAGCATTGATTACCCGTGAACTTTGAAACAGACGTTCCCTCACTCTTTACCCACCTGGGTAAAGGTAACAGATCATTATCATCCAAGTTTCAGTGAGTCTGCAAGGAAACGGATACATTGAATTCGTGGTGTAGTTCAACTGTAGAAAGGCAGGAGAATTTAGTAGTTTATTTTAGTCAGTAGTTAAATAAAAATGCTGACTTGATGTTTTTGTAAAAAGTTTAAAGGAGAGAGGGGACGTTACTGCTGCTGTAGATTTTGACTGGTGAACAGGCATGTCAGACAGGAGACAGGACATAGACTTTACACATTTGGAATTCTCATCAACTTTCCTGCATTAAAGCGAATCAAATGGAAAGAAATTTAGAAAAACATTTTAAAATCAAGTCTTAGCCTTACCTAGTGGTTTAGAATTTTCAAAGTTTTATACTGATACAAAGAAAGAAGGTGGTCATTGCTTCTTTCCTTTTATAGATAAAAATGGTCTTTGAGAGCTTTTCACTATGGCCTTGATACTCAGCTGCTATGTGGTAGAATTTTGATTTACATTTTCTGCTACTAAGTTAAGTGTGATTTCCACTGTACACTTGTATTTTTTTTTCAAGTTAAAAATAGGCATTCAAGCTAAGAAAATTCTAACATTGATTTATCAATATACTAAAATTGGAGCTAGAGTTCTATCTAATGACTTATTACTGTGAGAGAGGTGATGTGGAATTAGAGAGGTATGGCACACAGATGGGACGTGTTTATATTTGAGACTGTGCACACAATCGTGATCACTTTTACTTCTATTCTAAAAGATTTTGCTGTTATCTTTAATGAAGTCCGCCAAAAAGTTCCAGAGATAATGAGTAACACATTAGTGAGGTAAAATCTAAAAACTCAAAGCAGTCCCCAACACAATACCAGGCTAGAAATAATACATGCTCTTGCCTGCTACTAGCAGCACATATTTACTTAAATACGTTTTTCAAAGATTAAACTTGGTGGAAGAAGAAAAATCTTACTTTTAAAAAATACAAGCAATTACGGACACAAATACCAGACCATCAGTTGATTAGCAAATATGTAATGTGTGTCTACTGGATATAACATGGTAGTAAAAATAATGCAGAAAGAAATATTTTTTCTCCAGGTTCCAATTCATTGACATCTCCATGGTTCTGTTAATGTGACACTTAAAATTCTGTCCAAGTGTTAGACCTTCTTTGATGAAATAGTTTCCTCTTGAGTAAGGATTCATAATTGGATTGATTTGTTCCCTCTTTCGATCTCTGAGCTGTAGAGTGTTTATTCCCCACGATTTACAAGTTTATTTTTCCATGTTAATTATAGAATTTATTTTACTTGCGGAGTAAGATGTTTAGGGTATAGAAAGAAAAGTCATAATGTTAAAGCACTGTTGAAGAGTGGTATAAGAGAACTCTTATATCTTCTGTAAGCTGTCATTTTTTGCTTTTATACATATGCATCAGCCGTTTTCAGTGAGGGGTGAGTGGGTGACTGTGTCCCATAGGGGATATTTGGCAGTATATGGAGGTATTTTGGGTTGTCAAAACTTGAGGAGGGACGAAGATGGCCAGTGGCATCTGTAGTACTAGGCAGTGGCAAGGGAGGCTGTCAAACTGCGTAGGGCAGCCCCACAGCAAGTAATTCCCTGGCCCAAAATGTCAGTAGTACTGAGGCTGAGACCCTAATATTTGTTACATACAGCTTTAAACATTGCTTAAATTGTCAAGTTCAAGTGCCCAAATAAGGTTTTTGTTAGATGTTGTAACATAATCAGGATTTAAGCATCACCTTTTATAAACTAAAGACATGCTATATTAACTTATTCTAATGTTCTATTAAAAAAGATTTTCTTTTCCTTTTTTTTTTAATAAGGTACGTACAGCACCTTTGTAATGCATTTCTTTTCAAGTTTATGGCCAGCTCTTCCCCCTTTCAAGTGAGTGCCCTCTACTGGTCAATTGAATAATAATAAATAACAACAATGAAATCCTAAGTTGGGATATTTTTCCTATTTAAGCTGTAGGTAGAATAAATATATAAACTTTACTCAGAAGTTTTATTTTATATAATGAACTTTTTAAAAATCCAAAGATTGGATTTTACTCCCTGTGAATATTAATATAAAGACTACTGTGTGGACTAGTTCGGCCTAACTAAACAAATATATAGGTGAAATATATTTAAGAAGGAAAATGTGCCAGTGAAGGAAAAAAGAGGGTGGGCCCTTTGTTGTTAACACCCATTGAGGGTACTCTGAGGAAATTAAGAGCAGCTCTGATTTTGTCGGAATTTTTGGCGTGCACCAGGAGGTTCGCAGCAGTTAGAGCTGAGTGATGTGTCCTGCAGGATGCTTGGAAGGGTCTTTTCAGAAGTGCCACTTATGAAAGTTCACATTCTGTAGATTTTTATAGGACTGTAGAATACTCGTGAGCACCTGACTTTCAGTATAAACTAGCACAGCATATAGGCACTGCATTTAGGTCAGTTTAAAAATAAGTGTTTACGTAATAATAATTTTATTTAGACCCGATTGTTAAAAATTACTAGACATATTATTCTAGCATTAATTTTTATAAATGAAAAGTTGGTAATGGAAATAAGCGAAAGGGAAAGAAATGTTACTATGATTTAGTACCTTTTAAGATATAGTTTTAGCAGTGCAGCTAAATACCGAAGTCCATAAATATTATTCAGTGTCCCTTGTGTGCCATGCAGCCTTCCACAAAGCTGGAGGTAACACTGAGGGGCGAAAGAGTCCAGGCCTCTGCCTTCATGGAGCTTGCTGGTCTCGAATGTATCCTGGAGAGCAGTTTTTAGACAGTGATCTGCTTATATTTAACCTAATCAAGAGGCTTTATGTTTCAGGAGAGTTTTGGGTGCTCTTGCATTTCTTGACTGTATTGTCTCATAGTCCCTAGATTTATGGATCAGATATTGTGATTGTCATATAATAAAGATTGGTAGCAATAAACTATTTGAGAGGAGTAAGGTGAGATGATGCTTTGTAATTTTTTTAACTTTTTACTTCAACAGATTTCAAACCTATGGAAAAACAGTAAAATAAAAAATAGTACAGTGAGTTCCTTTAACCCTTAAACTAGATTTACTGCATAACATTTTGCCATACTTGCTTATGTTACAATGCTTTACCCCTTAACTTACACCTTCTCCAGCAGGCCTCTGTTAAAGTATGGCCTGCTACTGGGCACATCAAGTCTGCTGTCTGTTTCTGTGAAATTTTATTAGGACATAGCCTAATAAATGTGTTTATATGTTGTCTGCAGTGGCAGAGTTGAACATTTGCGACAGAGACCGGTTATTGTCTGGCTTTTTACAAAAAATGTTTGGGGCCTCCCTGGTGGCACAATGGGTTAAGTCTCAGCACCGTGAAGCCATCTGCAGCCACTGTAGCACAAGTTTGATCTTCGGCCAGGAGCTTCCCACATGGCACAGCAGATCTCCCCTGCCTCACCCTCTGCTCCCCTTAGCAGTGTACTTCCGTAGATCTGCCTGTTCTGCTCCCCACTCTGTCTCTGGTGAATCCACTCACCACCCCCACATCTCTGACCTGTACCCCAGCTTGTATGCATAAATAAATAAATCTTAAAAAAAAGTTTGCCTGCAATGAAACTACTTCTTCATATAATTACAGAGCATGAAGAAATTTCAACATTAATACAAAACCTTACCTCATATAGAGACTGTATTCTAATTCTGTCAGTTCCAAGGTTGCCCTTTTAGCAAATTTTTTTCTCCTGATCTAAGATCAAAACTTAGTTATAACGTCTCCAAGTCTCTCTTAATCTTGGACACTTTTTCATTTTCCTTACTCTTTTCTGATGGTGGCACTTACTGATGAGTACAGGCCAGCCGTTTTGTGGTATGCCCTGGAGGTTTGTCTGTTGGCCTCCTTGTGCGTAGGTCCAGGTGGCTTGGTTTTGCACAAGTGTTTTACCTAATGTGCTGTTCTCTGCCTGGTGCCATGTTGGAAGCACACCACGCCTCTTTGTTCTACTCTCGATAGGGTAGCAGTGATTATTTGGTTAGGGTGGTATTTTTGGGACATCTCTGTCACCAAGGTATCTGCACTTTGTAAACTACTCTGAGAGGAGATAATGTTCTCATACATATTTGCACCCGATTTGCACTTACCAGAAGGAATTGCTAGGATTTGGGTTGCAAATGGTAATCTTATAACTTGTCCTTGACTTCTGCATATATTAATTGACATCTACTATAGTAAGAGCCATTCTCATTCCTCTTACTGCTCTTCATCTGTTTGTTTGGTCTGTATTTTCTTTTTAAAGATTTATTTATTTATGCATACAAGAACCGGGGTGTAGGCCAGAGGTGCGGTGAGAGGATTCACCAGAGTCAGAGTGGGGAGCAAAACAGGCAGATCTACTGAAGTACACTGCTGAGGGGAGCAGCAGGCGAGGCAGGAGACGTCTGGTGCGCCATGTGGGTCAGTTCCCTGGCCGGAGATTGAACTCGTGTTGCAGTGGCTGCGGATAGCTTCATAATGAAGAGGCTTAACCCGTTGCACCACCAGGGAGACCCCTTGTTTGGTCTGTATTAATACCAGTACCCAAGGATTATTTTTTTATTCTGTGTGCTAGTTTTACTGTAGCTAGAGGTTTTGAGGCTCTAGGTTGCTCTGGCCAGGAAAATGCCTTTCAGACAGGCTTCTGTGTCCTTTTGACTTATCCCTGTCACTTCACTGTCTTCCCTGGCCCCAACCTGCATTCAGCTGCTGTACCTTTTAGTGGAGATGGTATTTAGAAATTACAAACTGGATGTTAGGGATGCTACTGGTGTCATGAGTTAATTTTCTTGCCCCTTCTTTGTAGCTCTTTTCTTGCACATGGGAGCCCGAGCTCTCCCTTGCATACATTTTAACATGAACCATGGGGCAGCTGTTGAGGTAAAAATGATGTTAGTCTTAGTATTACTTACTGGACACAGATTGAGAGTGAATTAACCTAACATTAGGTTAGCTTTTTTGTTTGTGACCAAAACATGAGGCACGTGATGTGTAAACATAAAATGATACTTTATTAATAAAGAAATTAAAGTTTAGGCAGTAAATAATAGTTTCCACTTTCACTTTGACTAAAAATAACAGTGTCGAGGAGGGTATGGAGAAACGGTGCTCTTCAGGTTGTAGCGGGAGTGTAAATTCTTACAGACTTTCAGGCGGTCAGTTTGGCAGTGTGTATCAGAATTTAAACTGAATGTCTTTTGACCAAGTAATTCCATTACTAAGAATATATCTCAAGGGCTTAACTGAATAAATGTTTAACATGTGTATACAGGGATGTCTATTGCAGTACTACGATTTTTAAAAAATGGAGATAAGCTACATGCCTACCAATACGGAATAGGTGAAGTAAATATATATGGTATATTACGCGAACTATATTACACAGTTAACAAAAGGGTTACATAGATCTGTAAGTACAGATGTTGAAAAATGTCCATTATGTAAGGGAAGCTAGACCATGGCACATTAGGTAAAGTATTCCCTTTATCTAAAGGCAGTGTGAATACCTGCTTCAAATATGGTAGGGCATATGCCCTGCTCTCATTCTCTGTGGTGTTTTGGTTTTTAAAACTAAGCATATACTGTTTGAAAGAGAAAAGTAAATATTCATTAAAAGGAAAGCCACTAAAATAGTAGATTCCATTGGATTGTTTCTTACTTTCTTTCCCTTTTTAAAGCCTTAATACATTGGATAATTCAGGTGTATCTTGGATTAAAGGAAGTGGTATCAGGCCAAATAAAGAATAACTGAGAGCTATGTAATAGAAAACATGAAATTTGTGTTGGCATGTAGCTTTAAGACTGGGTCCGTGATTGATCTGGCCTCACATTCCGACCTTCGCATCAAGCAGTGATGGTGGGAGAATGCCACAGGACTTCAACAGGTCATAGGTGTATGCTCATCATAGCCTTGTTTTCAAAACTTGTTATGTAAACTTCCTGGAGCTCATTTTGAATTTTTATCCAGTTTCACCTCTTGGAAGTAGTACACATTTTATTCTCTGTAGTCCTAAGCTAAGATTCATAGTCTCATAATTTGAAGTATACAGCATTTAGTAAAGGTGTGTTTTCTTTGTCTTTATTTCTAGTGACTGTCTTAAGTAAAAGTTGTATCGTAAGAGCAAGCTCTTTTAACACTCTTACTCCCTAATCAAAGCAGAAATACACCATAACGCTCAGAGTTGAAGCTCTTCTTCCCTGAAGAGTATCCAGCTCCATTATATTTATTTTGTAGTAGGAAGTGTTTATTTGAAGAAACTAGTGCAAGTGTAGGTTTCAGTGATTTTTCTAAGGAGCAGGTAAAAGTAGCCAGTGGCCTGCCTCGTACTCTTGATCTGTATACATGTGTGGTATAATACATAAAATGATACAGTTCCCTTTGATAGCACTTTTCATTTTGGAGAGGTGTTTGCTCAGAATCTAACCGTAACCTCTACATGTAGTGCTGGATGTGTTTCTTTATCCACCTTTACAGCTGAAGGAGCAGTGACCTAGGAGTTGAGTGGCTGAGTGGTCTGCCCGTTCCTACCCACAAGTAAGGGAGCTTTGTGGGGTACCCAGAGATTGAACACGCCTGAACTTCTCTCCTGGCCATCAGACCCTGTGTCAGGCCGCTTACAGGCAGAGCAAGAATCCAGCATGCCCATCTGACCTTCTGAGTCTAGCCACCACTAGGGAGCTCGGTCTTAAAAAAAAAAAGGAGGGGGCATATAATTCACATAACCTAAAACACACCCTTACAGAGTTTACAGGATTTGAGTATATTCACAAGGTTATGCAACCATCATTACTATTGCTATAATATTTCTACTATCCCACAAAAAAGCCTTGCCCGGTAGTAGTCACTCCCCACTCCTGCCTATACCCGCACAACCACTAAGCTGCTTTTTGCCTGTTGATTTCTTATAGTTGTAATCATAAAATATATGGCCTCTTCTGTCTCATTTATTTCCCCTGTGATGATGCTTTCAAGATCATCTACATTTGTTGCGTGGTTCAGTACTTCATTCTTTTTTTCTGGCTGAATAATGTTCTTCTGCATGGATAGACCATATTTTTTTTATCCATCCAACATTTGATGTACCTTTTGGTGGTTTCTTCTTTTTGGCTGTTTTAAATTACGCTGCTGCAAACATTCATGTATGAGTTTTTGTGTGAATTTGTATTTTCAGTTCTCTTGGGTAGTTACCTAGAAGTGGAATTGATGATCATAGGGCAGCTCTGTGTTTAACCTCTTGAGGGGCTGTTAGGCTGCTTTTCTACAATGGCTGCATTGTTTCCATTCCCACCAGTAATGTATGGGGGTATCCTGCCAATTGTGCCCATTGAATATTTCTCAGAACTCTTTGGTCTTCTCCATCTGGACTGCTTTTGCTGCCTTAGTCCAGGTTCTGTCATTCCTTATAATAGTTTTTAACTTATCTCCCAGCCTGCATCCTCATTGCTTTCTACGTACAATTTGTCGTCACTTTGCTAACATTGCTACGTTGCTAACAGAGGGCCTGACCCTCCCTTCCTACTTAAAGCCTTTCAGCGCCTTCGTCTAAGATGAAGCTCAGAATTCCATGAAGTGGCATACAAGATGCTTCATAAACTGCCCTTTGCTTGTCTAGTTTCACTTCTTCACTTACCTGTAATACCTTCACTTACTGTATTGAACTTCTTGTTTCCAGTATACTTGGCATGCATTTTGTACTTTCTCTTTTCTCCTTCCTGCAGGAGTGACCCTCCCTCTCCTGCCTTCCTTACTTCATGCAAGCAAAGGTGAACTCTTCTTCCAGTAGGTCATCATTGTACTTTGTCCTGCATAAGGTGTTGTGGTTATTTCACTGTATGTAATGATTTGTTGCCATTTATATCTCTTTCACCAGACCTAGCTCCTTAAGATCATAAACTTAATAATGCCTCACACATATGACAGATTTTTATCAGCTGTGCCTCTGATCCACAGGAGAATGGGGTAGGCAGCTAGGAATGAACGAGTAAGCCCTCATTTAGATATCCTAACTGTCTTGTTTGTTCCCTGTTATAATTCTGACACTCTGGGCTTTTGCACCTGTTTCTGGCTGTCCTTGAGAACTAGCTGTCTATATAACCATGGATGGCCTTTACCCAGTAGTGTGCAACACATCCATTCTCTGATGGATTCAAGTGAACCCTAGAAGTGTTGCAAACTACTTGAGCATTAAGAGAGTAGAAGTAATGATCTCATTTTTTTCCCCCTACAAGTGTTATCAGTATGTGAAAAATACTTGCAACATTTAACATGTTAAGAAGAACTAATAAACATTTCAGAAATAAATTGTCAAATAAATACTACTTTAGCTGGCAACTCTGCAGTCCTGTTCATATTTATAAGATTGTCTGATTAAATCAGCGGTATGAAGATGGAGATTAAATAGGATAATGCTTGTAATATGCTTATTATCATGGTAATGTGGTTATTTTTAGTAAAAGTTGCTCATTCCTTTAGGTTTCTGTTTATTCTAGTATGTCTCCCTGTGTTTCGGTTACTTCCTGAGCTGGGAAACTGAGTGTTAAAAGATGAACATTCTGAGTAACTTGGTTACTATTAATTGTAAAGGGAAAATAACAAAGTCATGTCCTTGTCAATGAGTGTATCTCAACTTGAGGGATTTAGTCTTAACTTTCAAATTCTTGTAATACATCTATAGATATGCTTCTCTTCATAAAACAAGTTAAAAGTGAATTAAACTAGAAAAGTCTTTTTAAAAAAAGTTTATATTGTTGTAGATAAGTTGAAAACTTGGATTGTCGAAGAACACATATAATAGGAGTAAATATGGAAATATGAAAGAGAGATGATATAGCAAAGACTAGATAGTTTAAGACGAGTGTTTAGCCTAACAACCAACAGACATTTAAACAAAAATAAAAATATAAACTCCGTGTTCATGAGTATTGATTACCTTGGGCGCATTCTTAGCCCTGTATAGGAAAGAGCAGGTAAATATCATGAGTAGACCGGCCAGCTTTTCCTGTCTTCCTGTTCTGCCACCCAGGAATCAGGTCTTTTCTCTTTTTCAAAAGTACTGAGCTTGATGCAATTAAAGGCCCTTGTATTCTTTTCTGCAGTTTTATTGTTTTCCTTCCCACAAATGTTTTAAAATGTCTTATATATTGTTTTATTGTTACACTGAAGTTTAATATTAGATAGAATTGCTTGAATGTTTATTAAAATGCTTTTAACATTGTAATTTTAAACTTCAAGTTTTAATATAACTTACTATTTTTTAAACTTGTTCTTGTTTTTACAAGACTTTTTATAGTGTCTGCATATATTTACTTTGAGTGAATTCATTCATTTATTCAGCAGGAAGTACTGATCCTACTGTGTTCAAGGCTATTAAGCACAGGGTAGATAGTGGTGAGCAAAACAGATGTGAACCCAGTCATCATAAGGCCAGTAGGAGATAGAGACTTGAAGGATTGCACAAGAAATACAGTTGCACATTTTAACACAAGCTGTGGAGGAAATGTGAAGGTGCTGAGGAAGGAGAGGGTAAGTCTTTTGGATTTTATTTTTAGGAAAGAGGGGATATTATTAGATGACTTGAAGTGACCATGGCTAGCTGCTGTGTGGCAAATACTCATAAGATTATAAACAGGGATCCCTGTAGGAAGCAATTGTGACATATTGCATGGAATAGTTGTCGTGGACCAAGACGACAATGGTGGGTGCTTGGATTTGGCGTTTGTTTTGAAGGCAGACAAATGGCATGAGACTGCAGGTCATTATTAAGGTGCCCATGTAATTTTCCTTTGAAAGACATTTCAGAGTGCCTGTTAAGTCTGTCTCTTTGCAAGTGTTATTTTTTTTTAAACATCAGCTATATTAGCATCTTTTTTCAGAAATGACATTCCTATGTCAAAAGCTATGATTATTTGTATGGTTCTTGATATATACTGTAAATGCTTTCCCAAAGGATTGTGCCTGTTTATTGTATTACCAGAAATGTTTGAATTCTTTCTACAGTTAACTCTTGCAGCATAGTAAATTTTATTTAGAAAAGTTTTTTTTTTGTTTGTTTGTTTTTATTACAGCACTAAAAAAACAAACAGTGCTTTAAAACAGTGCTTTTGCTGGGAGTGGGGGGAGGTATATGGAATAGCTGTCCTTCATTTGATATTTTATTATGTTGACTTAGTTTAAGTGGCTTTATTTTATCCAGGTTTCCAAAGGATTTTAGTAACCTGTGCACCTGATCTAAAAGTTTATTCTATTTGAAAGACTGGAAACATAAAAAGTATTCTTAGCTCTTAGGCCACACAGAAACAGTAGACCGGAGTTGACCTGTGGACAGTGGTTTGCTTAACCTTTATTTACTTAATTCTAATTTTGGGAGAGATTCTACGCTGATGCTTATTTTTTTTCCTACTTTCATATATTTCCTCTCTTTTGACTAATGAAGTTGGAATAAAATTTTAGTATTTTGTTGTGCTTGCTTTTTGCTTTGTCTTCAAACTTTTTATTTCTTTTTCATATCATACTTTATCATTTAACTCTGTTTACTTAGTTGTGCTGCCTTTTTATATCGTTCAGTAACTGTGATTCTAAGGATGACTCTTGTTAAATGATAACTTTAGAAATACTGACTTTTTAACCTATACCTGTTATTTCTAATCAGCACATTCTACTTATTATAGATTACTTTTTCCAACACTTGAATGTGACTTAGAACTTGCTTGTCAATATTTTAGGATTTAGAAGGGAGGAGGTGGTAGCTGTGAGATATATTGGTGAATAGGGACCGTTTCCTGGTTTCTTAGTCCCTTTGATGGAGTATTCATCATGGGAACATGTTGTGAAATACGTGCAGAGACTACTGATACTCCTCATGGTATTCTTTGAAACACAAAGTGTTGGAAAATTGTGTAAGTGGGACTTCACTGAGGCACCTCTTGGAGGCCTTCCATATGGGCAGATGGTGAGGAGTCCCCCAGCCAGGCTGTAGGCACAGACTTGGGTGACTCTGGCAGCTGTAGTCTTTAATTTTATTGCTGTAAGAAGACTAAGGAAACTGTCAACTCTAAGGTTGTTAGCGTTGGTAAGTAAAGCATTATGAGGTGCCAGCCGTAGGCGAGGAGAGATTTTAGGTCTGTCTTCGGTGCTCTGCAGCCACCCTGGCCGCAGAGTAGATTGACTCTCAGACACACTGCATGGCCCTCAATTCCTGCCCTTTCACGGTACTTCAGAAACTCTGGTATTAGTTCATGGTGTGTGGAGTTCTCTCAAGTACTTAGTTGAAGAACAGGGATAAAATACATATTTGTTCTTTTTTTGACTGGTAAGATTAATTAACTTGATTAATTAATTTGGAAAGTGCAGTTTACTTTAAAGTCTCAGTACAACATCATAGTCTAAACGGTAGTCTTTCACACTTTCTGAAATGTGTTTTAGCAGGACATCTAATACCAAAAAAAAAAAAAAGGTAAGCAAGAGATAAATTATTTCTTAAACTAGTTCTCTCCATTGAAGACATAACCCTTGTTAGCATTTTGATATATATATCACCAGTTTTAAAAATTATGAACAGAAACCTTTATACAGATATGTACATATATCTTATTTGGGTCATGCTACAAATGTATTTTTGTAGTCTCCTTAATACTGTTAACATTTTTCAAACATTTTATCAAAAACATGATTTTTATCACCATTCTCTTTTGTGTTGATAGAATGTTCTATAAGGTAATCCATGAGCTGAAGGTATCTAGTACCACAACCTTGTGTGGGACAAGAACGAAGTGTCCGAAGTTTTATCCTTTATACCTGTTATCTACCCTGACTCTTACTCCATGACTTCACCTTGAACCCCCCCCCCCTTATTTTCTGAGGCTCTTTGATGGAGAATGTGTGAAATTTTTTATGCATATGTATTATTCCAAAAGCAGAGGAAAATTAGGTTCTCTTCAAGATCCTGTTAGTACTGTCCACCGTCTTTCCTTCTCAGTTGAACTGCATAGTCCCTTTATAATATCCATCTCTTTCCCTCCTGCCCACAGCTCTCTTTTTTAATAAAGGCTCCCCAGAACTTGTAGATAAGACAGTTATGCTGGTTAGAATTAATTTCCAGTTGTTAGATATTGTTATCAACAACTTCAGAAATGGATAACAACATTATAATCCTCCATATTGACCAATCACTTATATATTCCCTTGGCTGTAAGTAAAATAAATCCTTCATGGTATTTGTAAGTTAGTTGATTTTCCTTGCCATCTAAACCATCCTAAATAATAGATTTGGTAGGATTATCCCATTTTTGTAATAATTTTCTTTTGTGGATAATTTCGGTCTCTTTTGTTACTATTATGTACATGTCCATTGTGCTCTATATAACTAACACCTTTTTTTGTAGTAAAATGTGCATAACAAATTCATGTGTATTATTATAATTAATATATATTGTATCACATGACAACCATTTAAATGTACAATTCAGATGCATGAAGTAAATTTGCAGAAGTAGGCAACTGTTAGTTTTATCCACTTTCAGAACTTCTTTTTAATCATCTCAAACTGGAACTGTGCCTATTACATAATAATTCTAATCCCTCTTCTTGTAGCCCTAGGACCTCTGTACTATGTTTTGTCTCTGTGACTTTACATTTTCAAGACATTTCCTAGAAGTGAAATTATAGAAAATTTGTTCTTTTGTGTCTGGCTTTTTTCACTGAGCATGATGCTTTCAAGGTTAATCCATGTTATAGCATTTATCCAAATTTCATTTCATTCATTTTTATGGCCAAGTAATATTCCACTTTAGGTATATACCACGTTTTGCGTACCCATTCACTGGTTAAGAAACACTTGAGTTATTTCTGCATTTTGGTTATTGCAAATAATACAGTTGTGAACATTGGCTTACATGTGTATTCAAATCCCTGCATTTAGTTCTTTTGGATGCATACCTGGGAATGTAATTGCTGGATCACATAATTTTTTATTCACCTTTTTGAGGAACTGTGAAAGTTTTCCACAGTGGTGACACCACTTTATATTCCCATCAGCAATATAAAAAAGTTCTAGTGTCTCCCCCACATCCTCCCTAACACGCCACTTTTTTTTTTTAAGCCATTCTAATGGGTTTGAAGTGGTAGCTCACTTTGGTTTTGATTTACATTTTCCTAATGATGTTGAGCAACTTTTCATGTTTATATACTTTTATCTTTGGAGAAATGTCTTTTCAAGTCCTTTTTCCCAGCTTCGAACTGGGTTTGTCTTTTTGTTGCTTAGTTGTGTCTAACACCTTTTTAAAAGTAAAAAGTACACTATAATAATCTAGACTGTGTTTCTCCCTTCTCAGGATTCCTACAGGAAACAAGTAGTAATTGATGGAGAAACCTGTCTCTTGGATATTCTCGACACAGCAGGTCAAGAGGAGTACAGTGCAATGAGGGACCAGTACATGAGGACGGGGGAGGGCTTTCTTTGTGTATTTGCCATAAATAATACTAAATCATTTGAAGATATTCACCATTATAGGTGGGTCTAAATTGAATATAATAAATTGACATTGAAGAGTAACTATATCTTCCATTATTTGAGTCTTTTCTAATTCCCATGCATAAATTATCTAATTTAAATTTTTAAATAATATTTGTGAAGTGGTTTGCAAATGATGCTCTTGAGGAATAAAGTAATTGAGTAATTTGTTCCAGATTGCGTAGATAGCGGTAGTGCTGGGATTGAAACCTATGCCTGTTTTGAATCAAAACTTGCTCTTTTAACCACTCTATGCTAGAGAAACAGGCTTTACACTAGATCCACCATAAAAATGAAAATCTCAACAAATACGAAAAGCTAATCAAAAATGGTGCCAGTTGAATAGTTTAAAAATGAGCATATTTTGGGTAGAATTTCTTGAAATTAGATAAACATTGGTTTTATATATTTAGGAAAAAACCACAACTCTAAAGGATTGAATTATTGGAACAATTAGTTTTTAAAGAATCTCACAATACTAAAATCATTGTTTTATCAAGTGTCATTTATATTATATTTCTTTGAGGGCTTATAGTTTAAATAAAACTCATGTTATGCAAATACCCCATTCATTGACTGTTGTTTAACAGTGAAGTAGCCCCATTGAAGGTTCTAATGTTTTACTTACATCACATTTCTTCCAGCCTGTTCTCTCTGTAGTTTAGTAAGAGAGGGAAAAGAAATCTGGGTTAGAGATGATATTTTTGTAGGATAGATAGTAAGTAGGTGCAAATATGTCAGCTAATAAGTAGAGAAACTAGGAATTTGAGCCAGTCCTGACTGTTGTCTGCTTGCTCCTAGTACTGTATATTGCATCTTTGAGAGTCATCTAAATTTCCAAGGAATATAATTTTACCCCACATTTAAAGTTTATACACATTTTATATGGAAGAATATCAAAATGTAGTAGCCCTTTGCAGAATACACAGCACAGTGACATCAGTGTTGTCCTTGTAGAAATCCACACCTTCCCACTTGGTATTCTTTTTGAGAAAGGAATATGGAAAATTTGTTAATGTTGTAATTCATGGTTTTGCAACCATATTTTAAATTCCATACATAGACATCTAACAGCACACATAGTGTATGTCTCTAAGATGTTTTTTTAAAAAATTAGGTATAGCACTTCTCTGGCTAAGAATTATTTACTGTTTTGTTTGATCTTTATGACCTACTTGCATATGAATCTATTGGATTGTATTTTATTATGTTTCTAGGTGTTCTTTAAAAAAATTTTTTTTTTGAGGTCACATTGGTTTACAGCATTATGATTCAGAAGTGTAGGTTTGTACCTCTTCATACAGGTTGTTATTTGTTTTAAGATGGAGGAAAAAGATAACTAGAAAGAGCAGCAAGGAAAATGTGTGGTGTCAACTTGGAATTATATGACTTTCATATTTTATAAAATAGAGTTGTCAACAATTTTTTGAAGATTTTTTTCTGTTATTAATTCCTCCACTCACTTTTTTTTCTTCCCCAGAGAACAAATAAAAAGAGTTAAAGACTCTGAAGATGTACCTATGGTTCTAGTAGGAAATAAATGCGATTTGCCGTCTCGAACAGTAGATACAAAACAGGCTCAGGACTTAGCAAGAAGTTATGGAATTCCTTTTATTGAAACATCAGCAAAGACAAGACAGGTAAGTAAAACTTTATAAATCTCTTCTCTGCCAACTTTATCAAGTGATTTTAATCATTAATCATAATCTACTAATATGTCTTCTAATAATACCATTTTGGGGCAAGAAGACAGGAACATTAATAAATGTACATACCTGATAACATAATTGTTACATCATTTAATGCAACTTAAATCAGTTTTTCTTCGCATTATACTAAAATAGGTAATAAAAGAATGTGTCTTTGGTAGATGTTCTCAAGGAGGTGAGAGGGCAGTACTTCTGAATCCCCTGTCCCTGCTGTCACTTTTGGCTTTGCTTTCTTTCCACATTGAACATCTCTCTTCACCTCAGTACAAAACAACCTACATTCAGGATTCGAGAAAAGTGGGAAGCTTTTTTCCTACTCATTTTATTTGTGAACTACAAGAACAGGAACAAATTTTGAGTTTCCTATTTTAGAAGTGTTTTTAAAGAGTGTTATGTCTTGTTTCTAGATTATTACGTTTGAAGAGTAGAATTTTTTTTAAGGATGTATGTATTTTTGAAGAAAGTTCTCATTAGAGGAGGGAAATATTTAGAAGGTAAATAGAAATTCTGTTGTTCATTTATTCTGTTGCTTTGACAAAAATTAATGCCAGCTATCCCTGAATTTTATGTTAAAAATCATCTTCATTTTAAGAGCAACTTTTTCTCTAGGTAAAATAAAACAATTGTATGAAATAAGAATTTTATATAAAGACTAAAGTGCTGGAAAGGAATGCTTTAAGGGTGGGGTGGGATGGATTCACCTTTTCATGCAGTAAGAAATTGGTCAATTGGATGGTCTATACAATGGGCTTTTCTTTAGGGCTTTGTCTGGTTACGTACCTGTGAGCTCAGGAAACCAATTTTGTGAAACTTAAACTTTGGTATTTAAGGAGTCAGGAAAATTGATGACCAAATAACTCATTACATGATGAAACTTGCAAAACAGGCGTTCTAGAACTTTCATTAAGTTTTGTAAAGCGGTAAAATTTTAAAAGTGAACTGCCATTCATATATATGTCCATATGCTAGTCTCTATTCCCATTTTCCTAGTGGGAGATCATTTGTACCAATTCTTAATTTTTATCAATTTGGTACACAGTGAAAACAAACTGATTCTTTATTGAGTCTTTATTTTGTGATGCAGTCTGAATTTCTGTATTTTGTAGTACAAGTATCTCATTCAAAAGTAGTGAAAGAAAGACTTGGCGTCACTTAAGATTTCATTCATATCCATGCCCAGGTCCCAAAGGCTGGAAAGAAGTTTGGTTTTTATCTTTTTGGTCTTGATTTCAGTTAGAGAGGAGGTAGTCAGAAAATGTGACTATGTTTGCATATGATTGATTCTATCTGATAGTTTCTTACGGAAAAACTTCAAACATGAAATCAGAGACATTTCGCTGAAAACACTTGTGTACCTACTACTTACTTTTTAAAAGGTACTTTCTAGAGCCTCCCTGGTGGCACACGGATTAAAATCACAGTGCTATCAAGCTATCTCCAGCCACAGCAGCATGACTTCTACCCCCAACCAGGGAGCGGACCCACATGGCACAGCAGACCTCTTCTGTTTTGCTGGCTGCTCCCCTCAGCAGTGTATCTCTGTAGATCCACCTGTTCTGTTCTCTACTCTGTCTCTGGTAAATCTTTCTAACCTCTTCCTCTCCCTCTGCCCCCCTACATCTGTCCTGTACCCCAGTTCTCGTATACATAAATAAAAGTAAATCTCTTCTAGAGTAGTAGACATTGCTGTTTACATTTTACAAAAAAAGGAAAAACCCTGCGAGTCTGCCACTGTCGCCAAGGCTGCAGACAGAGCGGTGTGAATAGCCTGGGCTGCTGCTTCAAGTCCAGATTCTGACTCAGGGTCCAGGCTGCACCTGTGAGTCTGCATTTCTCACACACTCTCAGGCGATACTGATTTTGCTGCAGGGACCACACTTGGAGTAGAAAGGCCAGAGAGGGCCCTAGAAGGGTGTTGCCCCTCACTTCTCCTTTGATGTAGAGCCTTAATAGCTGTGTCTTCTTTCCTTGTATGGTTACTACTTAGGAGTACTAGTTGATTCCGTGACATTTCCTATACCACCACATTAATAATGAACCATAAAACTACCTGATTTTCTTTTAAAAATAGGTTTTTAGGGTTGGGGAAAGGAGTAAGGAAGGAATGTAAGTGTGTGTGATGGAAGCTGATTAACTTAAAATTTCTCTGTGGCTACTTCCATAGATCATCTAACTAAGTGCTATATATTCTTGATTTGGTTTTTAACCTATTGTTGAGCTTTTCTAACTGGGTTTTATTGATATCATTATGTCATTTGTGTTACTAAACTACAACTGTCCGTTTCCGATCTTTGGTTTCTTTTTATTACATGGACCTGTTGATTTGTCTTTCAAAAGTTTATTCATCTTCTTCTTGAAATTAATTTGATACTGGAATGCTTTTGGAAGACTTTAAAAGGTTTTCTTACCTAACTGTGGAGACCACTGAAATATGTACATTTTATATCCCCAGCTTTTGTGAAAACTGAGGCCCTTTTCTGCAGAGTATTTGTTGTTCATCTGCTGTTATGTATTTGTTATTTGAACGCAGTAAACATGCTTATACTTATTTTTTTCTCAGTAGCTACTTGTATTATACCCTAAATTTTGTTCGTGGACATGCACCTAAAACAGACACTAAAAAGAATTCCATCCTAGTTGTTAGGAAGGGCCATCCATTAAGAGTTTCTTAGAGATGTAAGTCAGGGGCTGGTAAACTTCTGTGATGGGCCAGATAATAAATATTTTATCTTTGTGGACCACAAGTGGTATCTGTTACTTTTTTTTTCTTGTAAGTCTTTAAAATGCAAAACCACTCTTTGCTTGTGGTCAGGACAAAAGGTAGGCTGTGGCTGCCTCTGGCCTGCGGGCTGCCGTGGGCTGACCTCTGAGTCTCTGGGGAACTATACCACTGGTTGGACGCTGGAAGTTAGAGCAGACTTTAAACTTACATGACTTTTTTTTTCATATTAGTCATTTTAAAGTAGAACTTACATATTCTCTGAAAGGGAAATAGGACTTTTACTCTACTACTTGTTTGGATAAGGATTGCAGAATACATATTTTACTAACTTTATTACTTTATAATTTTGAAGATCCATTCTTTGGCTAGCATATAATGAATTATGTTTCTTTGCACTCATTATAGTCCACATCTGAAAGACCAAAGTCTTTTTTGTTTTTTTCTTTATTGCTAGTGTGTTCCTAGCTTAAAGACTACTGTTGAGTTCTTGTTATCTGGGCAATTCTGATGGACAGGATTTCTTGACCTTTTTGGGCAGTTGCCGGCATTGTTGGCAAAGGCTGTTGAAACCAAAACATTGACACCATGGTAATCAACTGTGTTTTCCAGTTTGCTAAAATCAGAGGTGGGGAGGGTTCCGTGAAGTGGATGACAAAGCAGAATTCACAGAGTAGCTGCTACTCCTGATTCAGCTGTCTTGCTTTCTGAAGGCCTTGATTGGAGCATAATATCAAAATTAGTTTTACAAACTTAAAAATGTTGAGTAATTAATTTCCTGGTTTTGCTATTAATTTCTGGTAAAATTAGTGTTTAGAAGACCTCGATGAAAGAAAGCTTGTGATCAAAATGTTTATGAAACTAAACCAAATAAAAACCTCCTTATGTGCCTTGTTTCTCTGTTTAAGGTAGTAGAGAGCAGTTTTGAACTTCAGCTTTTTATGAATTAAAAAATATGGAACAGTTACTGAGTCCCTGAAGTGTACCATGCACAGTGAAGGGGTTCAGAACAGGGCTCCCCAACATGTGTCAGTAGGGTATGTGGATTATTTTGAGTAAAGATGATCAAGACCCTGCAGGCTCAAGAGGAGTTTCGGCCTCTCTCTTAATTACCTGCAGGGATTTAGATTAGGGGGTAGAAGCGGGGGGACTTGGTCGTAATGAAAGTATTGCCAGAAATAACTCTCTATGACCCCATCTGAATGGCAGGGAAAGCATCTAATTACACTGGTCAACAAATTTTTACAAAAGTCATGTTACTGAAATAAGATTAGTCATTTCCTATCAATTTTTATGTGCTCAACACGAGTATGACAGTCAAATTCTAATTTTGGCTCTAGGATTTTTTGTAACCTGCAATAAATTGATGTTTACATCACGAAATGCATGCCAAAAGTAATAGGCCTACGGTTAATACCTGTAAAAAATCAAGTCATAGACTACTTAGATTTCTTTGCTTGTCTCTTGTACAGCTGTTCAGAAATAGAATAGATGGAAGACAGTTTCCATTGTGCAAATGCACAGCCTTAAGGCTCAGTTTTGAAGAGTCTAGAAATAGTCTCCATTCTTATGGGTCATGAGTGATTTCTAAGGCATTCATGAGGCCCTCAATACCGGAACAGAATACCAAAGTCCTTTCTAAAGAAAGGCTCCCACTGCTGGTGGTGCTTTTGATATAAAGGAATTGTTACTTCTTCTTCTAGAAGATTCCATTGTTGGAGTCTTGATCCTAGCAATTGTTGGAGTCTTGATCCTAGCAATTCTGCCTTGTTCTTGGAAAGTCCAAATCACGAACCAGGTCATTTAGTTCTTCCTGTGTTAGTCTGTGTGGGGTTGATGATGCACCACAGTGAAAATGTGAATCACTGCATGCTGATGGAACAGGAGACGAACAGGTCGACTCACCCTTGTCCTCATCAGATGAATCAAGAGGATATTCTGCTAGAGGTTCTGGAATAGGAAGTCCCTCACCATGTGAAACTGGTCTCAATGCAGACGGAATGTTTGTGTAGACTGTTCTCAACTTCTCTTGCTTCGTTATTCTTCCGGAAGGAGGAGGAACCAAGCAGAAGTAATAGTCTTTTATGTGGTTGCTTGGCTCTCTCCACACCATGGGGACTGCAAACGGCATTGATGGTCTTTTGCCCTTTAACCATTGTGAAAGCTGGGTTGTACGTGTAGCACAGCATATATGCTGGGCCCAAGGTTTGTCTTGGTCACCAACCTTGCATCCGAAGTAAAGATGATAAGCCTTCTTCACTTGAGAAGTGATCCTTTTCTTCTGGTTGGCAAATGTCACTTCCCCACAAATACAGCAGAAATTGTCCACGCTATTAGCGCACCTTCGAGGCATTACTATTCTGTATTGTGCCTAAATGGATAAAATAATAACAGTTCTATGGAACAGTAGCTTCAACTGTCTTGCACAAAGTCTGAAATATTTTCAATGCTCAACCTTTCTGAGGGGGCTTTCTATAGTGCAGTGCTGACGTCAGCTTACTTCAGCAGCCTCCTGGCAGTAGTATTGCATTGCATCAGAAAATGATGCAATCAACTCTGGATGATGTGTGCATGATGGTATTATGCGATGTGATGCAGTATTACATCATTGTAGGCTGATTTAGGATGTTGTTGCAGTCCTACTGGATAAATTTATACGGTGAAAGATACAAAATTAATTATATGAAATACTTTCAAAACGAGAGCTAATAAAAAATATTCAGGGTTATGTTCATGTTCAGCACACCAAGCTACTACAGATTAGGGAACCTTTTTAAGTCAATAGCGATCTCAATGTTGACTAGTGTTATCAAACCTCCCCTCTCCTTCTGAAAGTTTGTGCATCGCTCGCCCTTCTCCCTTTACAACTCCAGACTCCTTTTCCCTTCCTTAGTTTGGTGTAGCTTATATATCTCACTTTACCTTTCTGGCTTTAGATCTCTGTGTCTGTGTGGACTCCCCATACATATGCACCTAAGTTGTTCTTGTGTTAGTCTGCTTTATGTTTATTAATTATAGACTAAATGGAAGCACCTCAAAGGTTAGAGAAAATCTTTCTGCCCCTGCAATAGCCTCTCAAGTAGTGGTATTGCTGCATTTCAGTAGTGCCTGAGATGGGCTCTAGTTTGGCAAGGTCGTTTGAGAAACTCAGCAGTGCTAAGTTCTTTTCAGAGTACTTCTTGTTCCTCTCTCCCCAGCAAACTGGGACTCTTGCATCTGTCTCTGCTTAGGGTATTTGAAGTGTTATTTCCTTGAAAGAGTTGGCAAGAACTTTCGCAAATAAGCTGTTCAGCAGGAACAAATACTTGTTTAGACTCAGATCTCCTAGTGAAAGCTTTCTAGGCAGGAGTAGAGATGGATGTTGTTTGTTAACTGTCCTTCCTCCAGCATGGAGGGCTCTGTGTCTGTGGGCCTGCAAGTCGCTTTCCAGATAGTGACTGAGCTGAAAATACTGTCAAATCTCTTGGTGTAAATTTTCTTACCTCGGTATAGACTTGTGTACTTTTGTTCCTTCTTCAAGTTTAATAAGGGACATATGAAATGAATACATGTATCAATGAGGCTTTTGAGTGTCAGTGAGGAGTTTAGTGACCAGCCACGGTGGGTATTAAACATCAGTTTGGTCACACACACTTTCTCTTTAGAAATCACCTCCACGTTTTACAATAGCTGGTATTCGGTGCCAGGGCCCGTGTCTCATGGCACACACAGCATCAGTATGTTCTCTCCTCCTCAGGATGACTTTAAAGCATATTGTCAAATAAATAATTTTGCTCTGAAAAAATAATGGTAAATAGCTGACTCTTTGAACTTGAATTTAAATTTTCTATTAGTAAAAATGAGAAATGAGAAAGTCACTCTGAAAAAATGGTTTCTCAGTGTTGTGCATTATCTTAGCCACTGAGGTCCTAATACTGAATTCTTGGTGGTGGGTAGTAATCGCTCCTCTTTAATTATTGGCTTCCAATTCTCTCTGCATTGCTGAAAACATAAATCACACATTCTGGTATTGGTGACGGGGATGCGCACACTTAAAGAGTAGAGACTTTCAAACTGATTTTTGAAATAAGCTGCAATCAAAATTTGCTTCTGCTAAATTAGTAGAGAACCAAAACCCTCTATCCTCCCCGCCATGGCATGTTCTAGTATTTCTACATGACTTTGTGACTTTTTTTAAAACAGACATAAAAATTTACATTCTTAAAAAAATATGAGTTATTTACCTGGTTTGTTTTATTAATATGTATTTTCAATTACTTCATCGATTTTCAAATTGAGAGAGAATCATTTGTGAAAATACTTAAATACCAGATCTTGGTTTACATTTTACGTGCTTTACTAGTCATCTTAATACCTTAAATTGTTTCTCTCAATAGCAACATTTTCTAATACATAATTTTTGTCAAGGACTTTTGAGTAAAAATAAACCCTTTTGAGAATTAGTAACAAATATAAAAATGCTAAAAATTTTACATATAGGTATAGTGGCCCTCTTTAAGTTACTTTTATAGAGAATGGTCGGACATTTTTATTTTATAGCTGATTTAAATAGCTACCAGTAATGAAAAGTGTTTTCCATTAAGAATAAGATACAAATTATGAGGGGCCATAATGATTTTGTATTAGATACCTGATGGAAATACATTGTTGGGTGTTATAAGTAACTTCAGATGTAATTTTATTATATACTTGACATAGTATTTCAATGTCTACCTTTTAGACATTTTGAAACTTAATTTTATGAATTTTAAATGAAAGTTTAGTCTGCAGGTAAATTACTGAGATCTGCTCAAGCAGCTTGTAATATAGTCTTGAGATTCATAAAAGTACGGCACATTCAAGAATTGAGGTGCTTTTTTTCCTTGACTTTTATATTAGAGCAGCAGAAGTGTGATGCCTTGTTCGTAAAAATCAAACCGTAAAAATCAAACCTTAGGTGTTAGCTTTCTTCGGTTAATCCTCCAATGGCTGCTTTTCTGTGCCTGATTGAATTTAAAGCTACAAACCATATTTTTGATTCATACAAACTTTCCTGGGCCCATTTGGTTTATAGGAAGACGGATGTTACCAATCAGAGAGTTAAAATATTCCAGTCCCCATACTGAGAGATTCATTCTTAAAATTAAAAGAATAGATTAAATTTAAATGTGTAATAAAGTGTTACAGCTTTCCTAGACTCATTTCTCCTTTAGAAGAATGAACACAGATATTACATCTTTTAATTTGTACTACATGTACATTAATATTTGTGAGCATTTCTCTCTTAGATGTCAGTCTCTACTTTGGTGGTTTGTTTTTCTGTACAAATTAGCACTGTAGTTAACTAAACACTGCATCCCCTTTGGCTACTGCCTAATTTCCTGGCTGGAAGTGACATTAAAATGTTTGGCAACTTCATTATGGCCATATGATTGCTTTTCCTGCACTAGCTTTCTTACTATGACCTTAAGCAGAAGTCCATTTAGAGTTTTTAAATACACTAGGAAGTGTGAAGCCAGTATGATTGGATACTGATCTAAAAATTATTTTAGGATTTGTAATAAGGATACAGCGCATTACTGCTGTTTTGTATGTGTATTTTAAGCAATTCATGATGTTTTCATATCATAGTAAATACCCTTTAAAGAAGAATTTTATTTAAATAATCTAGCTTTTCATCCACGAAAGTCCCATTTCAACTCCACTTGTGGAACCTGGAAATTGACTGACCAGTGTTGGAATTGAAGATGGAATTTGAGATTCCATTCTCTTGATCCAACTTGATTTTGAGGTGCTTTTTTTTCTTTCTTTTTTAAACAAAGGTTGAACATACCTTTTATACCATATTTCTCCTCACACCCCACACAGGGTGATGATGGGCGGCAGGGGTGAGAGGTTAGGAATCGGTGGAACTTAAATTTTACCTTAGTTAAAGTAGTAATTGAAACTTCAGTTTAAGCTTTCATTAATCCCATAACTAGCAAACTAAAATGATTGCATTACCTGATACTAATACATATACTTAGGTTTTTCATAATCTACCCAGATTCCTAAATTAAATAAAAAAAAATTCTAATACCTTTGCAAAACAAAACTGACTTTAAAGAACAAACCAGGATTGAGCTCATATTTCAAAACCGCATCCCTATCTTTATTCGATCAATCTGATTATCTGTTTAAAAAAAGATCTCAAGTATAAAGTTCATAATTTTAAACTTCTTCACATGGCTCTCCCAATAAATTATCATTACCAATGAAGCAAACTTTAAAGAAGTTGTGTTTTACAATGCAGAGAGTGGAGGATGCTTTTTATACATTGGTGAGAGAGATCCGACAATACAGATTGAAAAAAATCAGCAAAGAAGAAAAGACTCCTGGCTGTGTGAAAATTAAAAAATGCATTGTAATGTAACCTGGTAAGTTCAGCATATTCATTTTGGCAGAAAGCAGCTATCTTTCCAAGGTAACAGTAGCAACCGTTTAAGAAGTACCTAGGTGTCGTATTCTAATGGGAAGAGCTAAGTGTGAAGAGATAAGAAACTTGTAGTTCGTTTCCATAATTTGTACATTTACTTTTAATCTAATGAGTAATCATTTATAAATGAGGCAGTTTTGATGACTATAGACATCTACCCATGGTACAGAATAGTAAGACTGAATGAATGTTCAGAAGTTGAGAAAGGGCCCTTCAGGTTTTTGGGTTTTTTTTTTCCCTTTTGGCCATTCCAGAGGTAAATCCTTGCTCTCTCACTCCGTGACCAGCATTATTTATTTACCCAAATGGGAGACTTGGGGGTCTTGGGGTGATTCCTACATCCCTCTCATTCACCCATTTGGGTGAATCACAGATCTTTAAGACGTTACATTCTCTTATTGCATCATTAGTTCTTGCTGGGATGCATAACTTCTTACATGGTGTGCCAGTTGCTGCCCTCATTCACATTGCCACTGGAGAAATATACTTAAAAGATATGTCATCCTCTTACTTTTAAATCCAGTCACTAACTTTCTGTTACCTATGGAGGAAAATCTCAAATTTCATAAGATATCATATGTGGCTTTAACACCTTCCTGCCCTTCCAGCCATGGCCTCATCTCACAAACCCCTTGTCTGAATTTCTTTTGTCGTTATATAAATACGCACCGTGCTATAGCTTATATTCCCCTGAGTCTTGGATATTGCTCTTGCTAGAAAGACAGTAGTATACTTATCCCCTACTTTTACCAGTTAGCTAACGCCTTTTACTGATTCTCCTATCTCATCTTCTCTAGGATATTTCTTTAAGACCAGAGACTGGGCACATGCCCTTCCTATATATTCCTGAGGTGCTGTTCTTCACTGTTATATGCTTAACCTGTTACAGTAATATAACCTCCTTTATTTTTGATTCCTATATTAGACAGAAGGATTTTGGAGAGCTAGAGCATGTATTTTTAATCTGCATGGCCATTGCTCAAAGAGGTTCCTGGCATATAGTAGCAGCCTGGTTGGATTTATTGAGTTGAATTTCTCGATTTCCTTTCTAAATCAATCCATATTAAATTTGGTCTTGCTCAGACAGTGTTTCATTCAGTAGATGCCATAAAATTCATCCCAAAGCTTAAGCTTTTGATGTATATTGTTTATGATATATAATGTTTTATGAGAACATGAAATAAAATTGTAGGATGCCATTTATTGTGCTTAAACTCTAAGGGTTGGTCTTCTTTATTATATGAATTTAAGGTCTGAAATATGTATTTTCAAAAGTCAAAACTGTGTCTCTGAATAGTAGGATCAGTCACAAAATATATCATGTGGTATACTAGTTTACTAAACTTGAAAAGAGAAAGCATGATTTGCATTAATTTTTATTGAGATTTATGAACTCTTATTTTTTTTATCATTGTATAAAGCACTATCCAAATTTAGAACTTGTAAAATTTAACAATATAATGCAACATGAAAAGTTACTACCAGATACAGGTTATGGCTTTTACTTATTTTTTTTCCTCCTCCTTTTATCCCATGATAAGATGATTTTTAAAGTTGAGGTATTTAATATAAAATGTTTTATTCTTTAATTTTCATTTAAAATGATATTGGAAGCATATACTGTTCTAAAATTTCTGGTTTGTGCAAATATTTTTCGTCCCTACGTAATGTGAATTTCAAATAATTCCTGGGATACTACTTTTGTGTTGTGTGGGTGTATATGAGAATGGCTATTTCAAATATGAAGAAAAGGAATTCATTGTCCTGTTTTAACTAATTGTAACATTTCCCTAATCATGGAAATTATTTAATTTAAATAAGATTATATAGAAATGAGTAAGTGCAATATGTACCTCATTTATGTCAGAATCTTAGAAGAATAATGCTATAAAATTGTTATTGTTTCCTAAGTACTTGTGTATTGTTTTACCTTAGGATGTGTTTTCTCTAAGCTATCTCATGGTTTTGCATTTTGGTTTCATCAACCTTTTTTGTTTCATTATAAAACACAGTCGAAATGGAATAGATTGCAATAGGATGATGAGTAGGGAGTATGAGTAGATCCTCTTTTAAGATTCCATCACACTGTAAGGATTTATGATTAAAATCAGTCAAGGGTGGGTGAGTATAGAATTTTATTACGTTAGTGGAAGATTTTTACTCTTTAAGTGCTAAGAAGGTTAATGTGAAGGTTTATGTATATTAAGCCTTGCTTATGTAATTATGAATTGTCTTACCAGTTTTTCACTCTCCTTTGGGTGAAACAAAAGCATCAGAAAGTGAGGGACATGTATTTTTTCTGTTAAAAATTGTATTGTTCTGGGGGCTCTAATGGGAATTTTATTCACTAGTATTTTACTAGTGTTCACATCACTAATGCTGATTTTTATCCTACTTTTTGTTTAAATGTGTTTACTTCTTTAAAACATTAGTGAAAAATTAAGTGTAAATTGAATAAAAATGCCCTGAATTTTGTTATTGTTTTGAAATATTAATTGTAAAAGATATTTTTGCAGTAAAAGAAAAACTGTATCACTGTTAAATTTGTAACATTTTCAAGATAATATAATTTAGTAAAGGTGTTTATGTGAATTCAACAGAGGTGATTATGAGTTAAAACCAGTGTTAATTGTTCTTATAGTGATTTAATTTAAACAATTTTATTTGTGGGTGCCTGTTGCTAAAGACTCCACTAGTGTTTAACTTTGAAAGCATCACTAGGTCAATAGGCTTTCTTTATTGTACTTCCTACTCATTTGAACAGTTTTGAAAATACAGAGAGGATCATATTTTTTTCTTTAATTTTTTCTTTTGCTTTTATATTTCATTTGCTTAACAGGGACCTAAAAATTGATTTGTGTTTGCATCTTGTATAATTTAGGTGTTGCAGGGGTAAAATCTACTGTCCTGCCATTTCCAGAGTGACATTTTTCACATTAAGAATTGTTTGAAAATTACATTGGCTTGAAATCTCTTTCAGCCATAACTGATTTAGATACCTTGCTTTGTAGTTAAGACCAAATGGAAATATCTTTGAACATACTAAAACATTTGGCTTTATATGGCAAGCTTTTGAATACTTAATATACTAAAAAGAAACTTAAGACAATAATAGGGAATCTTCTCCAAATTGGTAAGCTACACCACCATTTTAGTGATTTAGCTCATTTCTCCACAAGTCATATATTACATTTTCAAATTGCTGTGTTTTGTGTTACACTCACTTTAAATTTCTTTTTTATATGCTAAGTACAAAAATTGAAACTAATGCTTAATATATTATTTGAAAATAAGATATATTTGAATACTGTTTACTTTTTGGTAATTAGATGAATTTAATGGATTTAAAGAAGTATTGAACCAGATCTCAAATATTGTTTACTGTGAGAATTTACAAAAATAATATGTATTTGCTTGGCTTATATCTCATGTCTGCAAACTCGGGTATTTACATGTAAATAACGTATTCACACAAGATTAACACGCAAATTCATTTGGATGTTGGTGACTAAGTTGTGCTAGTTTGGAAAAATTAGTAGCAAACTTAAGCTTTGGGAGAAAGTCGTTTGTTAAACTTACGTAAGATCCTGTGCCATTGATTTTTATATCCTTCCATGGAAATCAGTGTTTCTGCTTACAATGTTGACAAAATATCCTTGAAGACATTTTAAGACTCCTAGAAGTCCAGTGTACATTCAGTTGCCTAAAGAGATATATAGAATGTCCTTGTTCTTTCTCAGTATTAATGTTCCCCCCTGTTATCTGTGCGTCTTAAAGGATCACATATATTCACATTTTAGTACTTGTTATGTTTTTCAGGGTGTTGATGATGCCTTCTATACATTAGTTCGAGAAATTCGAAAACATAAAGAAAAGATGAGCAAAGATGGTAAAAAGAAGAAAAAGAAGTCAAAGACAAAGTGTATAATTATGTAAATACAATTTGTACTTTTTTCTTAAGACATACTTAAGTAAAAGTGGTAATTTTTGTACATTACACTAAATTATTAGCATTTGTTTTAGCATTACCTAATTTTCTTTCTGCTCCATCCAAACTGTTAGCTTTTGAATGCTTCTTTTAAAATGACAGTGGAAACTTTTTCCTCTAAGTGCCAGTATTCCCTGAGTTTTGGTTTTTGAACTAGCAATGCCTGTGAAAAGAAACTGAACACCTGAGATTTCCATCTTGGGGCTTTTGGTGCATGCAGTTGATTACTTCCTATTTTTCTTACCAATTGTGAACTTTGGTGTGAAGCAAACTAATGAAGCTTTCGAATCATCCCTCTTCTGTGTTTTATCTAGCCACATACATGGGTTACTAATGATTTATGACTTCAATTGAGAGTTCATGAGTGGTTTTACTGGAACACTGAGGGAACATGAATTTATGGGCGTTCTGTAGCTTCATCTTGTAACCATCATGTCCTGTAGTTTCAGTCTCCCTTGATGAATGTAAAACACACTGTTCACCAAGGTTTTCTCCCTCTTTCCACTGCTATTTGTCATGGTCACGCTCCCAAAAATACTATATTTTTTCTATAAAATAGGGGGAAAAATGGAAAAAAATACAAGGCAATGGAAACAACTATAAAAGGCTGTTTTCTTTCCACATTAGATCAATTCTAATTAATACTGAGTATCTTTTGCTGTGAAAGCAAACCCAGGATGGAATGAGGGTTATAGCAGCCATTTTGGGGCTATATATTTACCTGCTCCCAAATTTTTATAATAATCAAAAGAATTTTAACATGTATAAAAAATTCGCATAGGAATTAATTATCGTCTCCCTGTTTCAGATTGCTCTTTCTTAGCATAACTTTAAATCTTTTCTTGAACTTCAGTCTCTAAAAATCATCATTTTAATTCTGGTAGTGATGTTACAGATTATTTGGCCAGTTGGTTTTGTAGGTGTTGAGGAGACCAAGGTTGTGAGCCAGGCCCGTGAGTGGCGGTGAGTGCAGCGTCCGGATGCACCCTGTGCTGCTCTGGGGTTGTGGTGCATTGGTTGGCTAAAAATGGGGACCAGGTGAGAGTTAGGATAGCTCGTCAGGATACATTCTCACTGTTGGTAGACTTGCTGACAGGTCAGGAGCAGCATTTTGGGTTTTAGGGAAATTTAGGGAATTTTTTTAAAAAGAAAAACACTCTAAAAATTATTTTAATGAGATTTGGGTTAAGAGGTGCCAAGACCAGGGTTTTTTTCAAACAAGGAAGTGAGAATGTTTTAAAATTTCTAGTATTAACTAGTTCTCTTAACTCTGGTTAAAGTAACAGCCGATAAAGACTTTACAAGTCAGAATATCCCTTGCTTAAAAAATAGATAATATATGTAAATTATTCTTTCAGTGCATATAAAATGCTCCTTATTCTAAAATATGTGAAGTGAGATGGTATGTTGGGGGGAAAATGTCACTGGATGAGGGAGAAAGAAAGGTGACTTAGGTTCTAGTTATTTTCACAATTCCAGTTTTCAGCAAATCACTGTCCGTTTCTTCCTGTTAAAAGACATCATCTCAGAGGCTGTATCTAGCGTTACAACTATGTGATTTACATTAAGTTTACATAAGGATACACCCACTTGTCACTCTCAGCACAATCCTGACTTTTTACCTGTGTTATCGTTCATCGGTAGCCTTAGGCAACATTGTGCAAGAGGTGAAGCTTAATTTTGAATATCCACGGACTGTTTTCAGGGCTGTTCTCTCCTCTCATTTCATCCTGCCTGCCTGCTCTTCTGCATGCCCATGACTTGATGCTTTTTAATACTTCTGATTCCCTTACCCTTATCGCTGCTCTGGACAACACCGTGCTGTCCCATGGGCACATCAGAATGCCTTCCATCTATGTCCTCAGGCTTCACAGACTCTGACAGAGACCAGCATGGGACTCACCCCGATAGCTCATTCGTGTGGCTGGAGCAATATAATCTTTATCCTTTGAACAGCATCTCTTTGCTGCTTGGTCCATTAGTGACTAAGTAGGAATTTTCAGACCTGCTCTGAGTAGCCATTACCCTATCCAGTGGAAGGAGAGTTAGGTAAAGGGAGTGCTGACAGAACTCCTTAGGTAATGCCCAGTGAGGACCAGTCCTAATACCAAGGGACATTCCATTGTTTAATAACAAATCTTATAGTGAAAAAGATTCAGTTCATAAAGCTTTTAGCAGAATTCATTTATTCAGCTGATATTAGTACCTATTAGTTGCCAGGCACCAAGGATATCCTGCTATCTCCCAACAAGAACGTAAATCCTATGCTTCAGTAGTGCTTTTGTTCTAGAGCAGTCTGTAATGTCTTAGTGAGGCATTTGGCCCATGATCCAGAGATAACCTAATGACATTTGTTTTTTAAAAAAGGGATTTGGTCTTTACGTTTTCTTCAGGTTCTAAAGTAATAGTTTTGCTGTGATTCCAATGTAACTGTTTAAGCTACTTTATATAAATCACTTCATTGTTTTAAAGAAATAAACTTGATTATGTTATTTTTTATTTGGCATGACTGTGACTCTATTGGGACAATTATAGTACATATTAGTTGTTTGTTAGCAAATAATATTAAAATTTCCAATTGTGTAATATTCTGGTTGGTCTCTCTGTATGAGTAATTAAAATAGACTTTTAAAATTAAATATTGAATTCTAAATCAGTTTTGTTTATCTGGGTATGAATACATAGGTGCCTGAAGTAATTCACAGAGAAGTAAATTTCTGTGGTAAAAATCAACATGACTTCTTGAAATGGTATGCTGAACTAAAGGTTTATGGAACATTATCTAGGTGTAAGATGTTAAGATTTGTATAGTACTGCCTCTTGTTTCTACACAAGAGAAAAAATGGCCATATTTCAGGAGTTACAGTGCATAACTGAAGGGCTTTTTATGATTCTTGAATTTTTGATGTAGCTGGGCCGGTTTTTTTTTTTTTGTGTGTGTGTTTTTTTTAAAGGCAGTGGTTATTATCCTTTATTATATGAAATTTGAATGGCTTGACTAAAGGTTTGTTTTTGTAGAGGCTTTTTAAAAGGGAGAGCTAATCCTAGAAATAACAAATGTTATCTAATTTTTACAGCCTTAAAGATAAAAATTCTTAAAGTTGAAAAAAATTACTAAATTACTTAGTCTTAGACATTAACCTATTTGTGGATGAATGTAGAAGAGTGTAGTATAATTTGATTGAATAGTCCCAAGTAGGATTTCTAGGCTCTGTTTTAACTGAGTCACACTGCATAGGAATCTGGAACCTAATTTTTGTAAGTTATCAAAACCTTTGGCACCATTGCACAGTTGTGTCCTGATACATACAGAACTATGTGGGGCATGTTAAGCTGCAGTTTGCACAAGTTCATCTCATTTGTATTCCAGTGATTTTTTCCCCTAGCCATTTTTTCTCTAAATACACAGATTTTTTTTTGTAGACAATAAAAACTGTCATTTTCATTTGTCCAAAAGTAATAATTTCTCAGTAATTATATATGAATGATTGTTTAAAACCTCATCAGTTACTTTAAAGCTGAATTTTATTTAGTAACGTCTGTGTTACCATTGGGTAGTATGAATTCTGCATTGAGAAACTGAATAGCATTCAACTAGTAGCTGGAAATTCCGTCAGAAAATGGAAATTTTTTCTAAAGTTATTTTCACATCACTTCTTTAAGAGTAGTCATAAGTAGATTAACACTTGTTTTAATAGTTTTAAGTGCCAGCTTCGGATGATAGGCAATTTAAGAAAAAAGTTATTACTTGCAGAAATGTCAATTACAGAGGGCCTCCCTCCCCGATAGAGCTTAATGGGTTATGTAATGTTTTATCTGAAAGTTTCCAATTCCACTGTCTTGTGTTTTCATGTTGAAAATACTTTTGCATTTTTCCTTTGAGTGCCAATTTCTTACTAGTACTATTTCTTATTGTAACATGTTTACCTGGAATGTATTTTAACTATTTTTGTATAGTGTAAACTGAAACATGCACATTTTGTACATTGTGCTTTTTTTGTGGGACATATGCAGTGTGATCCAGTTGTTTTCCATCGTTTGGTTGCGCTGACCTAGGAATGTTGGTCATATCAAACATTAAATTTAAAAATGACCACTCTTTTAATTACAATTAACTTTTAAATGTTTATAGGAGTATGTGCTGTGAAGTGATCTGAAATTTGTAATATTTTTGTCATGAACTGTACTGCTCCTAATAATTGTAATGTAATAAAAATAGTTATGGTGACTATGTTAGTGTGTATTTCTTGATGGAAATTTTAAACATTTGCCCTATGACTGGATGGAATAATTTATAGCCATAGATTATGTATCAGTAATCTTGTTTTCAGTTAGAAAAGTTATTTTCTAACTTAGAAAATAATAATTTTTAAGTTAGAAATATTATTAATGAAAGATGCTGTAAACATTATGTAAAGGTATGTTTCACTAAACTTTAGATCCATTGTTACATTAACTCATTTAGAAGAAGATGATACAAGAGTTGCCTTTATGACAGATTAGCATTGTTTATTACTTTTTATCACAGAGGGTAGTTGATAAAGAACAGGTAATTTGTTTTAAGGCCCAAAGGTAGCCAGTGAAATTAATCATGGAAATAACTGAATACCTGACACATATGTAATACCAATCACATTGAATAACAAGCTATTCTGAGATCAGAATTACTCTTGCTCCATACATTCTATTCTTTGTCACTATACTTAAATTACCAGGTGCTATTTGTTGTGTAGTCAACCTTGAATACGTGCTGCTTATGTACCAAAGTGGTCAAAACAAAATAAAAAAAAAGTTACTCTTCCAAAGGTAAGAGTGACTTTTCAAGAAATTATTTTGCTTTGTTAAATGCATGTGAAATGCCATTCTGATGCCAGTAAAATGGAGAAAAAATGGGCTAAGAATAATTGGCAAAAACCTGTTAAGGTAAATGGTTTTAAGTGCCATTTTCATTCAGAATTGTGTGATCTTTAGTTTATAATTGGCATTTGTCAACAAGATAGCTTAAACTTCTATTTTAAGGTAAAAGTTGAGCACAAGTTGCTGACAAAACTCAGTGTGAATAGAAGGTGAAATCTTTCTCAGTTAATAAGGCATCAGATATTTTTTGCAGGACGTGTCCCTTGCCATTTGAAGTTAGAATTAAGTTTTATAATATTTGCTATAAACGGCTGATTTTCAAATCATAGTTACAGCAATCAGTTGGTTTTGTTTACATCTGAATAATAGCGCTGCTTCATAGCTCTGTATTTCCTAAGGAAGTATAAGGCTTCTAGCTCTTTCATTACAAATTCGCCTCGTTTAATAAGTTCTTTGATCTTCTCTGGGTCCTTCACATCTTTGTTTTTAAGGAAAACATTCTTCAGGCGCCTTTTAAAATAGTCTGCTCCTTTTGGATAGTCTCGTCCAAGATACAGCAACTTAAAAAAGAAAGATTATGTATTGTTGAGCATCCCATATCACATAATAACATTGATAAATTTGGCACATAGGTACTTACATTTTTATAAAGATTCAGTACTTCTCCTCTTAAATTGGCCATTTTCATTCTTCATAAAATGTATCCACATTTATGCATAGCGTACCTATAGGAAAGGAAAAAATTTTGCAAATAATTACATTGTAGTCTTTAAAAAAAGATTTTATATACTAGAAAAATGACTTTCATTCAATAACTATTGAGCACTTTTGTGTTCCAGGGAGATAGCTGTGAACTTAACCAGATAAGATACCAGCTCTCAAAGAACTAACATCTGAGGCAGATACAATAAGCACACAAGGTAATTATGAATTGTGACAAGCCCTATGAAAGAAATAGGATGGTGAGGGAAAATGGATTGTCAAAAGAGGAATGTTAGCTATACCTCTTTTTATACCATAGTGGAATGAGTTAGAAATACAGGAATCTCAGCTGCATAAATGGTGTACAGGTTATCTAACCTTTCTGAGTCTCAGTTCCCTTATAGTTAAAAAGGAAATTGTCTCCACCCTGCTCTCAAGGCAAGGCCCGTCCTGCTTGAAGGACCTTGAGAAAAGCCCTTATCAAATCCAGAAAAGGGCTAGCCTAACAAAGGCTAAAGAGTAGGAGAAACTGGGTGAATCAGCAGATTCACAACTTATTTCACATCCACTGTTAAGACTGGTGGTAAAGAGGCCACGAGCCCAACCGCCCAACCTAGAAGAGGCACCATCCAGCGATAAAGCTGGTGTTTGTCTGGATTTTCCATTGTAAAGTTTGGGAAGGCACTTTTAAGACTAAAGTATATGTATCCCTGAAAAGCCTTTCATCTTGCTATGCAACTATAAAAAGAGCACTAATTAAAAACAAATTGGTCTTTGGGTGACCTCGTTTGGACCACTTGGACTGCTCTGCGCTAGCTGGAGACCAGCACAAAGATACTAAAAATGTTCAGAATTTAAGAGTATACTGGGATTTGGGGGTGGAGGCCAAAAGGGGTGACCAGAAAGCGGTCAGGAATCCAGAAGGTGACTGATAGAATGATACTGTGGTGATGATGTGTATCCCAAATCTATCAAGTTGTATTTATAGACTTTTAGGCATAGTCCATCAATTCTACACTAATTCTTAAAAATTAGTGTAGATGTGCTAGCAAATACCAAAAGTAGGGCTGGGAAATACTGAGGTACAAGAGGAAAAAAAGAGATCTAAACCATAAAACTGCCAGAGTAGGTGGTTCAACCTGCTGCCATTTTTTTTTCTTCTGAGTTAATACTAGCTCTTATAATTTTCTCCAAATTGTTTTCTGCTTGGTTTGTTTTTCTTTTGAATCACTTCTCAGTTTGCCCTTCAAAGTCTGGTAATACTTTTTTGTGCACACTTGGACAGTGAAAGGAAAAAAGTAGTTCAGATCTGCATACATTGTTGCACCTTCCAAACTTGGAGCTTCATTTAGTGACTGTGTGGGTCTTTTACTAGGGGACCTCTTAGGTCAGCATGAGCTGGTCAGATTCCCCCAGGAGGCTTCCCATTTTCTAAGGTCTTTCCTATTCAACATTCTGTACACCCCACCTCAGGTCCCCAGTGTGGCTTACACACCTAGTAGCCTGACAGCACCCCCGGCCCAGAGATGTATTATTTTGTCCAGAAATAAATCTCCGGAAGTTACCAGCAGTCACTTACAGGTGTTCCTTAAATACCTTTCACTTACTTCAGTCTCCATCTCCAATCGCAGTGGCCCTGTCCCAGTGCCATTTGAGAAGTATGCAGTAGAAACTGGGTTATTTCTGGTGTGCCAAGCCACGTCTGTCTGTTTTGCAGCTTCCAAAGTTGTATTGCTGTCATGTCCTTTAATTTTTCCAGCTGACTTTTATATTCCCTTATTGAAGATTAGTGGAGTTTTGGAAGAGTGAAATTAGATGGGTGTATTTAACCCAGTATATATTTAACACCTAGGTTCATTAAAACTTTACTGAGGGAGTTCTTGGGAGGGGGAGGCTGAGTCATTTTCCACTGAAGAATGACTCTTAAGAACTATGTGCTTTTAAGATAATGCTAAAATAGATGTAATTTCAAATTGCAAATTATAGTTTGTTTCATTCCTGGAAAAGAGCACAGTTTGGGTTTTTTCTTTAAATCACAATTTGTAATCTCTGAAAGCTTTTAGGGCTATGGCTTAAATTGTCCTTTTTATTCATTTAGGAAAAAAAGTAGCTGGTGTGGCTTGGGTAAATAAGTCTCATTCTCTGATGCTAATTTATATGAATTAAGGTAGTATATTTTTATTACTGTACACTGACATTCAGGTATTTATTTTAGCTGCTGGGAAAACAACATCTTCCTAGGTTCTCAATTCATGAGCAATTTAAATGCAGCAGGGACCTGGGGCTGCTGTTTAACCCTTCATGAAATCAAGGAGGTTACTACAGAGATGTTCCCCATCATTCTGAGAACTTGGATGTGTATAATTGGCACAGGGATGGCGCGGTACACTCATGGATAGCTCTTTTCCCATCACTAGGCCAAGGAGTTAAGACTCAACCAAATCCAGTCCTGGGTTGAGAAACATCATTTTATTAGGGGTTGTGGTACCCCAAACTGTTTAGTCATGAGGTGCAGGTAATAAAAAGCTGAAGGAAATGAAAACAAAAGCCGTGCAGTATTACTACGCCCGGGTTCTGGTAGACTTAAATGAAACACATTTCACCAAAGAAGTCTGAAAAGCTTCAGACAAACCTTATTCCAACACACTTGTCTGCACCAAAGGCTACGTAAATCAGATAGAGGCAGGTCTAGATGCCAGATGTTTTACCTGAGATGAAAGCAGGTGGTTACATCTGTTCAAAACGGTATGTGTAAAGGAGAGAACGGAAAGTGGGCATGCTTACACTTGCACAGTTTGTAAAACAAGTACTGGAGAAGAACCAAGCTCACAGATACAACCATTTGCAGCACCGTGATCCCTAGAACAGCCCAGCGAGCTCTTAACACCTGCAGCATTGTCTTTCCTCTGGATTGGTGGACAGCGAGAGCGCTTGATCCCTGGATGCCCTCCCACGATTTTAAGGTAATTTGGGGTTGCATTACGCCCATCAATGCTACTTCAGTTGTCTGAGGTTTAGTAATAATAAAAACCAATACTTTGAAAAATGTAGTAGTTTCAGTAGAATAAAGTATCAATTTGGTAATTTCCATACTAAACAGTTTCAGAACTCTGCGTGAAGTCCACAGTAAGATTATCTTGCTACGTGGGATTTGGCAGTGGGATGTCATAACTGTCACACAACCTGGATTTCGTTAAAATGGGTTTAGTAACACGTTAGCCCACAAAGACGAGCTCAGTAATACTAATTTGCTGCTAATAAAGGAGTCCATGAAGTTGGATAGGATAGAGTATTACAGGATCGACTTTCGGAGGTGAGAAACGGTGCCAATAATTTTACGTTTTAGGGTCCTGGTCCTAAGATCAGAGAAAATTCAGCTTAATTGCTTCTAGTTCTCTAGTTGGTCTTCGCTGCCAGCGTTTCTTCGCGAGGGGAGGAGACTGAAATGCTGGAGGCCCTGTGACGGGTTAGTACAACTAGACCGTGACCTTGGGCGAGTAAGGTGATGGGGCTCAGCGACCTTCATCTGCGAGGAACACGTTCCCCAGGAGTTGAACCACGGGCAGAGGGAATTCGGAGGTCCGTCTTTTGAAAACAGCACACCCTATCGGAGCCAACTTATTTACCTTTTCGTCTCATCTGCTGAGCCCGACCCCCCTTAGCTCGCCTAAGCGGCGGAGCCCGGGCGTCAGTCACCGGAGCCGAACGCGTCGCCTGCGACCCCCTTCCTCGCCAAACCCCCACGGAAGATTCACCCCGAGTCCCTCTAGGAAAGTAGCGAGGGGGCCGGGCCGTCCCCGCGCCCGCAGCCTCTCCCACAGCATACTTCACCGCCTCGGCCCAGAGATCCGGCCAACAGCAAACAGCACCCGGCCGCGTCTGCACTCTCGCACTTTCCGGCGCGCGCACGCCGCCGCCGTAAAGCAGCCGCCGCTCCTCGCTCGCTCTGTCAGCAGCGGTACAGCGGCCAGTCAGCTAGGGGGCGTGACGCCACCCGGAAGTATGCAGCGCGACTGCGCGGACCCTCTCCGCGCCTGCGCTCTTCCCGGAGGCGGGGCCGGTTACCGTGACAACCTGGGGGCGTTAGTCAACACCACTCTGAACTCGGAATAGGCGCAACGCGAGCGACCTCCTCACCTGAGCATGGTGAGCCCGGCAGAGGGGCACCGTGGCGGGCGGGCGTTGGTTCTCCTTCGCCGGTATTGAATAAGAGCTTGTCGTGTTTTCGAGGGTCTGGTTAGGAAAAAGTCTACACCCGTCGCGGGCCTCGGCCTTCGGCGAACTGGTGGGATTCTCGAGCAGTTTCTGCAAACCGAGAGCCCCAAGTACGGCCAGATGGCGTACCTAATCGCTCACTGCAGCTCAACTTAAAAAGTAGTTCCAACCTAGTCACTTGCGATAATGATAGACGTTCTGGTTACATTGCCTTTTCAGTGCCACTTGGCAAAAGTGTGTTTATTTTGTTCACTCTGCTTTGAAAAGTTCACTTTGCTTTGAAAAGTGTGTTTATTTTGTTCACTCTGCTTTGAAAAGTTAGGAAATGTGAATTGTATTGTTATTCAAGGTACTCAGCCTGCCCTGAATTTACTAAACACAGTAAAGCTTTTCGTTTTTTCCCCCCTGCACTCCTCAGTTGCCATGTCTTCTCAAAGTACACTCGCCAACCGTCCTTTTTCCGTTTTCCTAAATGTGCTTTCCGTCGTCTTCTACGACTAAAGCCATGGGAAGTGGGAAATGTAATTTGTTATATATTTAATTCCTTAATTAAGGGAACACATAGAGTGCATTCTTTGTTTTGACATGCGCTGGAAGCCAAGAATAAAAAGAGGATTATCACAACCCCTTCTGTCTATGAGACACACACTAAGCAAATTCCTTGCAATACAACTTTATAACTGCAACAGTTGAAGCATCTGCAAGGGAAGAGAGGAAGTTGAGGTAGGGGGTGCAGGAAGTGAAGGGCGATAATTTTCAAGCTGTGTTTTGCAGTATGATTATAAGTTTACCGTAGAATTGGAAAGAGATAGGGAGTGGAGCACATTCCCCGTAAGGGAAAAGAGAAAGTGAATGGACTTTAAACAGATTTAAAACTGCTGATAAATTGCGGAAACACTGAGCACCTATTTATTACTTTCTAATGGGTACGTAAGTTTCTTCTTAAAACTCTCTTAGCAGTGCTTCTCAACATGTGGTCCTTGAAACATTTGCTTTTACCACATCCTGCCTGCTTGTTAAAATGCAGGTTCCAGGTACAGAGCAGACTCCAGATTTACTGTGTTAGTTTCCTCAGACTGCCAAGTGCAAAGTGCCACAAAGTAGGTGACTTAAATAATAGAAATGTATTCTTTCTCAGTTCTGGGGACTAGAAGTACAAGATCATGGCATCAGCAGAGCTATGGTCCCTTTGCAGGGACTGAGGAGGGGTCTATTCAGACCTCTTCTAGCCTGGGTAGTTCCTTGAAGTATGATAACAGTTTGCTATTACCAACATGGGGCTCTCCCTGTGTGCCTCTGTGTCCAAATTTCTCATTTTTGTAAGGACACCAGTCATATTGGATCAGAGACCACTCTATTCCAACAGAACCTCATCTTAATTTAACTAATTACATTAATAACAACCCTCTTTCCAAATAAGGTAAATTTTTGAGGTGTTGGGAGTCTAAAGATAAGGCTTCCAGGTATGAATTTTGAGGAGACAGAATTCAACCCCATAACATTTTACAGAGTCACAATGAGGACAGAGAAATGTGTCCACTTTTGCTCCAGAATACATATTTTTAACAAGCACTCTAGGTGATTTTTACGCCCTCTGCACTTTGAGAGCTACTGTGCTAAATACTGTTCTTATGTGCTTAGCCCCAGCCTGCCTCTCATTAGAAGTGTTAGTGAAAGATGACAATCTTCAAAGCCACTTTAAAATAAGGCTACTTGAGGGGGGTGGGGGGCAATACTATTTACATATTCAGCTGCATAGTACTGTAAAGTAGTTATTTCAAGATGAAAGGATGTTAACTATTAACTGATAGCAAATATAATAATAAAACTAGAGCCCATTAGTAAAAATGATATGAGCAGAGTCTCTATTATCATCTTCAATGACTAAGAGTCCCTTGTGAGTAACTCATTGACTCGGCCTGCGAGTCCAGATCAACGCTGCACCTGAGGAGGAAGCAGGGAGCAAGGGACAGGGGTACGCGAGAGAGTGGAGACAAGTCAAGAGGTCTGATCAAGTCTCGTTTATTGTTCCCAGGGGAAGAGCGTAAATAGGGTGAAAGTCACGGGGAGGTACCATTAGATAATGCAGGGTGGTCCGAGGTCAGGGATCCAATGAGAGCACAACACGGGAAATAATGGGATGGTCCCGCTGACCTCAGTTTGGGAAGAATGTACATGGAAAGGGAAAACAAGGATCCAAGGCCATCCTTATCGGACCCTAACCTTATGTGGGCAACTCAGGCAATTAGGGCTGTAACTCACCGCTAGGGGCCATCCTGTCTGATGGCTCCCGACAACTCATTAAATCTGAATAAAAAACATGCTGAAAAATGTACCTAAATGTACGTATTTTTCAAGAAGATACAATCTACTGTTTGTGTTTATCTTAACATTTATATTTCATATGATCTTAAGGCTTGAACTAGTTTTTCTCATGTGTAGCTTCAAATGTGGATGGAAAGTGTATAAAGTTATAGTCACATTGTTTCCTACAAATTCATTACTAGAAATCTTTTGAATACATTGGCCTAATTACATAATTATAAGTAGTATTTTGAAAACTACTTTAAGTATTGAAATACTGTTCTTAGCAAAGAATAGATCTGCTTTAAGACACATTGCTGAATAGACTCATTTCTATTACCTGATTTATTTTCTATAAAATCAGCAATTTCATATTATAGTAGGATAATTTCTTTATAATATGAGGTCATTCCCATACTTTCAAATTTGACATTAATACAAATATTTAGCCGATGATATCTTAGATTTTGGAATACTTTAAACTAGTGACTTCTTGACTGGTGATTTAGGGCATTTTGCTAAACATGAATCAGGAATGGTTGGCATCAGAAAGAGTGTAAAATTTGCTTATAACAGATGCCTCAGTGGTGAATTAGCTAGTCTTTCCTAGACTTGCTTGTAGTTTGTCTGAATTCTTTTTTGAAATACTTCTTATTATAAAGAGATAATTTTAGATTTACAAAAACGTTGCAAAGATGGTATAGAGCGGTCCCTTACACTCTTTACCTAAATTCTCCTTATTTTATTATCTTATATATTACTTATGCTAAAAGTATTTGAATTATTTTTAAAACTTACCAGTTCTTTTGTCTTTCCAATTTTTAGGGTCCCAAAGCAAAAAAGGTAGGTAGAAATTATTCTCAAAATAATTTATAAGCACTGACATTGTATCAAAAGAATTTTTAGACTTTTTTCTAGTTATTTTGTTGTAGTTTATAGTTTACTAAGCTTACTTTTTAGATGTTATTGCTATTCAAATTATGGAACAATCCTTTACAGTAACAGGGCATATTTTAAATTTGATGTAAAAAGACGTTTCTAGTTTCACAGAGACTTAAAAAGAGACTTTAGTTTTTACTTGTGACTAGATTGAGACTTTTCATTACTTGTGCTGTAGAAAATGTTGGATCGGGAACTCCTTTTCTTCATTCCAAACACTTTAAAATCAAGTTACAAAACCAGCTGTGACTTAAAAGTGGACCCTAAGATAATGTCTTTTAATGGGTTGTGTTGTCCACCTGTATCTAAATCCAGTTGAATTTTAGCAGCCAGGTTACAGCTTGAGTATGACAGCTAGAATTTATGTGGGACTTTAGGACAGCAGTTTAGCAATACAGACAGAAGGAGTCCTTGAGCTGAATGCCCAAGGGTCAAGCTGGGGCACATGCTTATAAAAAGGCAAAAGGGATGGGGCTAGGCCCTCAATGCAAGTGAAGGTTTTCATCGGTAGGGTTCTGATTAGCTAGAGGTTTTGTTTTCTTCTATGCTGTGGACAAAACTATGCATGCCCCAATGAGCCTGGCTGCCCGCACATGCCTGGTGACTGGGAGCTGGCCCTTTTGGGAGGCTCCACACTCATTTTGCTCTTATTTATCACATGGTTGATTCTACAGCTAGTTGATTCTATGTGTGGGGGCGAGAGGGGGATATTTTGTACAAATTTAGGTATAGAATGCCTTTTTCTGTCACGTTGTCTCAGGAATTACAATCTCTTCATTGACAAGTCAGATTTAACCTGCAAGTATATTCTGTCTAAAATGTTTTTAAAAATCAGTTTGCAAACTATTCTCATACAAAAAGTGTGATTTTCATTTATCTTTGAAAAGTTGGAAACCTAGTAACACGGGTCCTGCAAATGGGGGGCGAGAGGGGAGCGCATGGCCACTGGCCACCAGGCAGCCTTCTACAGTAGCTCTGATGAAGTAAAAGACTCAGCCCACTTCTTATCACTCCCTATTATAGGCTCCCAAAATGGCCACTCAAATGACTGCTGACATTTCCCAGCAGCCCCCATGCTTAGGAAATCAGGAGTGGGTCGGCCGTGTCCACACTGCCCTGGGTGGTCTAGACATGGTGGGGCAGAGTCCAGCCCCTCGTGCTGGTGGGCAAGGTTTGTGCCCAGTCTGGGTGGCCGAGGGCCTGTAAATGTAGGTCTCAGCTGTACCAGGACATTCCAATTTCAGTTGAAGTTGTAGTGCCAATGACCGGTGAGGACGTTAGTGAGGATATACTCTACGCTCTGTGTGCTCATAGTACCTGAATTTGTACACACCTCAATTATAACTCATCTTTTATTGTATTACTTTATAATGGTGAGCTGTTGGAAGTCACTTGTTTTTATGTCCATAGCAAAGTGCCTGTCATATAGTAGAAGTTCAGTCAGTATTTGTTGAATGAATACAGGAAACCCATTTACCCAACCACCACTTAAAAAGACCTGGGTTTTTCATTCTTTGGCAGAAATGCCTGCAGTAACATAGTCAACATGTATATAATTAAACATTTGTTCAAGAAATCCTATTGATTGCCTTCTGTCTTTTATGTTTGCTTCTCTTAATCATTTGATTCACTACTAACCTGATACTGTTTTAGGTGCTGTGGATGTGGCTGAACAAAATTTATGAAGGTTTCGCACACACAGTGTTGTTTCCCAAATAGAATTGTAAGATTCATCCTATGACGTTTGAAAGGAAACACAAGGGAAATCACTCACTTTGAAATTACTCCATTCTTAAAGATTATGGTTTGGGAATGAGGCGAGTCTGTAAAGGGAATTTATAGTAAAGGAAAAAAGTAGAAAAAAATTCTTTTTGACTTTTTAAAATTTTTTAAGGGAAATAATAAATGCTCATGGTATAAAATTGAAATAGCCTAAAAAATGGAAAATTTATTCCTACCCAAAACTGGAAAAACCACTGATTTTTTTCATATATTTTGTAGGCAGTAACACACACACATACACATACCCACTCTCTCTCACACACACTCTCACACACACAATTACCTCTTGTCCTCAATGCTTGGGAGCATTTTCCACCTTCTGTTTTTTGGGTTTTTTTTTTTAAGATTTATATATTAATGCATACAAGCTGGGGTACAGGCCAGAGGCGTGGGGCGGCGAGAGGGTTCACCAGAGACAGAGTGGGGAGCAGAACAGGCAGATCGACGGAAACACACTGCTGAGGGGAGCAACAGGAGAGGCAGGAGAGGTCTGCCGCGTCATGTGGGAATCTCCCCATCCTTGAGTCCAACTCACATCGCCACTGCTGACAGCACCACAGCACAGCATTTAACCGCTGAGCCACCAGGGAAGACCTCCACCTTCTGTTTTTCACTTGACTATTCATCTTGTCACATTTTAACACTACTGAAATCCCGATGTTACTTATAGTTGGTAAAATCTTATCATTGCAGTCATGGGTTGACATCCATTTGCTCCAGAGAAGGGGGTGTGTGTCTGTCAGTCACTTGGGTTTACTACCAACCTGATGTTACTTTAAATTAAGTTCTCATCTTGAGTGTTTGGGACCACAATAATGGTGTGAGTCAGATTGAAAATCCATATGAACTAGTTTGTGATTTAAATTTTCAGGATTGTGATGTGCAAATTTCCTGGCAGTAACTTTCTGTATTGTGGTTTCCTTTATCATTATAACAAGCTTGATGCAGGTGTCTCCTGTTAGACTCCCATCTTGGGTATATTTTCTTGTTTGGTACTAATAATTTAAAGGTGCATCTTACATCAATAGTGTGGTAGATTCGATGGGGCAAGTGTGTCTTGGGGACCTGTTTGTGCTGGCATGTTGAGATTACATCACTGAACGTATATAATACGATTTTATCTCGTCCCTGTTTTTTGCTATCACAAACTAGGGAGGAAGGAATACCCTTATTTAGAAAGCCTTGCAGATATATGGAAGAATACTTATTTTTATCAATTTAGTGTTGTTCAAGACAAAGTTCCTACCCTTATAAAGCTTACATTCATTTTTTTTTGGCCTTATTGTGATAATAGCGTTGGCAGATAACATCTGAGTTTAAAGTGTACAATTGTACAAGTGTACAATTTAAAGTGACAACTTGATATTATATGTATTGTGAAACCATTACCACTCTAGGTTACTGAACACATCCTTCACCTCATATGTAATAACCAATTTGTGTGTGTGATCTACCATCTTAGCAACCTTCTGACTACCTCACAGTATTGTTAACTGTGGTCACCTAGTCCACCGTCTTAGCAAGCTTCCTATATAGAGCACAGTATTGTTAGCTGTGGTTGCCATGCTGGACGTTTGTTCCCCAGAGCTGATTCATCTTATGACTAGAAGTTTGTATTTTGTCCAACATCTGCTCAGCCACCCAACCCCAATCCTATTGTCTGTTTCTATTAAGTTCTGCTTTTTTAGGTTCCACATGTATAACCACATCATATAGGCTCTTTCTCTGTCTTAGAGTCAAGGAAGTAAAAAATTTAAATGGTTGTGTATGTATTTGTCACAGTTAAATATGATAAGAAGCTCAACAAAACTTTTTTCATATATATGCCATTGGGATAAGATTCTGTGAGGAAAGTGGAATGGAAGTACGAATTCAAAGGGGAAAAGGATTGAAATTTTTATTAAAGAAAAGCTCATTCATATCCTTTTAAATGGCTGATAATGGTCTTAAATTTTCAGTCTGTAGATTCCATTGGGCTTATTTTAAATCATGATGGATGCATCATTCAATAGTGATATAAAAGTTGTTCTTCCTGTGTCTTCTATGGAGAGGGCAAGCTTTGCAGTTATTCACCTTGCTGTGAAAGTTCTGAATGCCAACTAAAAATGCATTAAGGGGCACATAGTCCTTCAAAATTCTTTTGGGAATATGTGAATAAATAACTTTAAAATGTGCAGGTCAACTACATTCTCATCTCTTTTGGAAGTTTTCCCAGGGTCCCACTGTCCACTGACCTTATTCTCTCCCTGGCCCCCAGTCCAGACCTTACGCTCACATTTTCCTGTTGTTGGGACACCTTCCCATCATACCTAAATGTTAAAATCTTTTAGACACAAACTGACATACCACCTGCTCTGTAAAAATTGCAGTTGATCCCAGCTGTGGAATGTAATCCTTCCCTCCTCCAAACAGGCAGAATAACTCTCTGTGTATCTTTATGTTATTCATAAAAATACCTTTGCCATTTACAGAGATGTAGCAGTTTGAAGCTGTCTTCACATGTATGTTATTATAATCTGCACAACAAGGAAATATTCTGTGTAGCACCACTTAAAACACTTGCATACTGAGAATGAGAATTATTTGAATTGTATGTACTTGTCATTGCCACCCTTGCCTTTGAATAATTTGTCTACTTATTTTTATTCCTACATGGTGCCTTCAGTGTGCTGAGTCAAGGCTTTGCACATAGTAGGGATTTTCATTTGAATGAGTGAAAGACTAGCTTCAGAGACCCAAAAGTGTTTTTTCATAATTGCTGTTTGAGGAATATGTGTTTAAAAGTAATTTCGGTATATGGCCATTGCTTTTATTTATTTATTTATTTATTTATTTATTTATTTATTTTTATCTGCTGTCTTCATAAGCCTGGCAACAAGAAAAATAAAATCACCAAAGCAGAACGACTGAGAATGCAACAAGAAGAGGAGGAGAGGAGACGGAAAGAGGAAGGTACACAATTTAGTGATACACCTTTTCTATCTGTAATGCTAGGGATAGGTTGGCATTTCTGTAATGCAGTCTCAACTTCTCAAATCTCATGGTTTACATACCCAAAGAGTACCCAGAAAGTTCTGTTGGTACATCTGTCACTTTAGCTCTATCTTGAAATATGGATGCTAGATCGAGCACAGGGTGCCCTGTAGTTTCAGATAAACTGGATAATTTGGGGTAATTTGCCCACTGCAGTATTTGGGATTACACATACAAAAAAGTTCCTTATCTGAAATTCAAATTCAACCACATTTAAAGATATATATTGTATTTTAAACTTAATTGTATTGCATATTATAGCTAAAAAAATATTTTTTAACTGTTTTATTTGCTGATTCTGGTAACCGTATCTTGAAGTGTTTATATTTAAATTGATAAAACTAGGGGTTTGGTGCAGTAACAATTCTAAAAGTCAAATTCCTTAAAATGAGAAACCAAAAATCCACACAATAACCTAAGTTCTTATAATTCAATAATACCTGTTTATCAAATTTAAAGAGGACTTTCTTTTGTTAAACAAAGTCAATTAAAATTAATCAAAGTATGTTAGAAATTTAGATTTGATTTTAGAAATCTAAATGTTTCAGTAGTTATAGCTCTTAGCACTAGGAAGAACATCTGTGGACTCAGGTTCAGGTTGTAAAAATCTGTCCTCAGGCTCCCTTTTTATTTTTTTGTGTATAATCATCAGAATCCTTTTCAGGAGACTCATAAGAAGAGGACAATGTCAGAATCTATATTTTGGGAAATTTTTATTTTATTCAATGAAACCTATTCTTCAACTTATATTTTATATTTTGGTTTTAATCATGAGAGCAAGAGAGGCTTAAGGCAGTTGTTTCTGATCATGCAGATAGGTTATGAGTGTGAAGATTTTATCTCCCTTTAGTTAGCCATGATTGACCTATCACTTTTCATTGGTTAAAATCTTTGGATCACTATAAATATTTTGGAGAAGAGAGATGACATTGTGAGCCTATTTTGGGGGTGGGAGGGGCAGAAAGTTTGACAATCATATTATTTTTTAGAAGCAATCAGACACTTTGTTCATTTTATTATCAAGGTTGTGACTTCTATACAATCTTTCACCACCACTAAGTTTTAAAAATATTTGAAGAAACTGTAAGGGCTTAAGAATGGGGTGATTTAATCATGGAGAAATCCTTCTGTTGTTCTTTAGAGGAAATCCGTGTGAGAGCTGAAAGAGAAGAAATGGAAAAGCTTGAGATTCAACGAATTGAGAAAGAAAAATGGCAAAAACTTGAAGAAAAAGTAAATAAACATTAATACTGTTCCTAATGAAGAATGAAGCTATGCTCCTATCAGATCTTGTTTGATCATTTGATGTAATTCTCAACCCATAGTTAACTAATATTTAGGCCTGTATGAACTGGTTTTACTCATTTAATCCTCCCATAACATTATCCTCATTTCATGATAAGGAAAGTGAGGAATAGAGAAAATTAGCAGCATATAATTTGCAAAGCCAGGACTCAGGCAAAAAACAAGCTTGTAATTATTAAGTCTATGCTTTATAGACAGTTTAAGAGGGACCAAAACACAAAATCCAAATTCTACCTTTTTTTTTAAGTTCCACCTCTCTTTTTCATCTGAAAAATTTCCATCAGTAGTTCTGAAACATTTTGATCACTGACAAAAGCCCATTAACTTAAAAATCGAAGACATGCCTCCCTACAAGGAGCTTTTGCTTATGTGGGTTTCATCTATTGATAAGTACACATTGGAAATTAAAACTGAGATGTTTTGAAAACACTTACTATATTAATAAACATTGAGTGTTCTTAAAAATAAACATTAGTAACAATAAGTAACATTTTTAAGAAAAAATAACTTCTTTCATTAGTGTAATGAGTAGAATTAATTTTTAAAATCTCTTTAATGTCTGTCTTAACAGAAGACAATTGGAGTAATATCTTATTTCAGAATTCCATCTGTGGCAGTATGTTGTTTTGATGGACTAAAAGAAGAAAATCTGTCCTCACATAGGAGGTAGTTAGAAAAGGGAGAAATAATGTAATCGCCTTTCAGATAATTTTGGATGAACTATTTGATGACATATCCAAACTTAGTAAGTGGTGGTTTTCTTGAGGTGCAATCTGAAAGCATATCAAAGAAGCTTTAAAACTCTGTTACATGGAGACATTGATCTGAATTGATTAGTGTCCAAGCACGATTTTACAATATCACACATTGATTGCTTGGGAAAATTTGTTTCACTGAATTATTTGCTTCTAAATGTTACCACATTTTTATTATTTATTATTTAAAAAATCCCACTTTCTAGTATCATCTCCAAATCAGAAAAAAATTTTAAAGGACTGGAAAACTGCCAAACTTATAAGTGGTAGATACACGTTTTCTAAAATTTGCATTTTTGTTTTGAAAGCTTGAACTTTATCATTAGCCACAAATACTTTTGAGCTGTTTCCTGGAAGTGACATAGAATTCATTCATTTTTGAGAGGTTGTCAGCCAAAATACTCAAATAATTGCAGCGGTTTTTAATCTCTTAAGTCAGTGTTGTCTGTTGATACACAACCAAAGTGCTTTTAACTTATTCCCCACTTTATCACACAGAATATCAAAAAGACATATGCTTAAGGAATGAGGTTAAATAAAATTAGTGATTTTTGTTTTGTTGTCAAGTCATTCTTAGGTGAAACTGACTGCCTTCCCCCTCCAAACTCACTTCCCTAGTAGGTTTGTGCCTTAATTTCTGCTAAATGGATCTGTGTAAATGCAAACTCTGTGGAAAAGGCAAATGAGGTTTTAGTATTATTTTGAAAATAGATTTGACCTCACATATACTGAAAGACTCTTGGGGACCCATCATGAATCTGCAGATGCACCTTGCAAGCCACTGCTTCAGAGGAAACCTTTTGGGAATGTCGGTTACATTCAAACTAATTTTAGTATTGGTTTTGAAAATAAACACTTTGTCAAGTACATTTCAGATGCTAATTGTGAAAGGCAAAACTAAAATTCAAAAGTACATCAATAAATCTATCCTTGTGAAATAGGACCTAGAAAGGAGAAAAGAAGAACTGGAAGAACTTGCTTTATTAGAGAGGATTTTCCCTGAAGCAGAGAAAATAAAAGGAAACATCAGATTGCTTTCCCAGGTGAGACTCTTTTTCTCCTGAGTTAACACTTTGGTACCACAAGAGGGAGCTGTAGTCTGATATCCATCTTAATCCCAAGAAACTCAATCTGTCTATAAAAAATCTCTAATCTGTCAAAACTCTCATACTGCTGTAACAAATTAAATTGACCCAGCTTTGCAGTAAGTTATTTGTCAACAATAAGATCTTTGAATTTTTTATACCCCATGACATTTAATATTTGAGAAATGATACTGAGGAAATGATCTTAAAATGTGAAATATGTGAGTTTAATGCAATTGGGTATCACTCAAAATAGTATAACTTTGGACAATATTGGCGATTATCAGTAGACAATGGAAAACTATACTAATTATATGGAGAGATGAGTAATTATAATTCTAAGCAAAAAATGTAAGTACGGTAATAATTACAAATGTAGAATTTGTACAGATTACAAAATAAATAGAAGGGTTCATGCTCAAATGTCAAAGCTGATGAACAATTACTTATGATTTAAGAAATAGAAATTAACCCACGTATTGGCCTTTGCAAATAAATGAGAGTTGTATGATTAGAAAGAAAAGCAAAAATTAATTCACACATTGTTTTAAAAGTAAAAATATGATAATAGCTAGAATTTATATTTATTTGAATTAGTGAGTAATCAAATATTTGACAAAGAGGGATTTGGTTATTTTGAATATCTCAAGTCATTGGTAAAGTCATATTAAGTTTTTTTATCTAAATTGGAAAAATTGGGTTCTGAGAATTCATAATTCAAAAAGAAATAACTTAATCTTTGGTTGAATTTTCATCAGACTTAACCTTCAAGCTTTTTGTTCCACAGTGGAACCACTACCTCCAATGCGACGGGAGTCCCGATCCTACAATCGCCCAGGAAATTAATACTTTTATTAGCTTGTGGAAAGAGGAAACAAACGAGACTTTTGAGGAAGTTGTTCAGAAGAGTAAACTGGTGCTGCATGTAAGTACTTGAGAGTTTACTATTTTACTTAAATTACAAATTGATACTGACTCTGAAAATCAAATATAACACTTGCCAATTAACAGCACTACTGCTTCCTTGGCTACAGAGAAAATTATTTGCTAATCTTTTTGTTTTCTTTTTAACTTTTACATCTCCTAAGAAGCATTTGCCATCTTAGGTAAGAGCCACATGACATAAATGTGAAATATTAACTGTACGTGTGAAAGAAAACAATAAATGTGTATTCATTTATCTAAGTAATGTGGGGGAGAATGCATGATTTTATCCTCAGCTGGAATTATCCACTGTTCAGTGATTCGCTTCCCATGTCTTTTAATGTTAACTGTGTGCTAGATACTTACTCTTTTAAAGGCACCGGAAGTACGAAGATGAATACGAATAATCTACCTTCTATTTCTGCAAACAGGATGCATAGGCTGGCTCCAGGGGCTACCATTTTACAGTGAACTTAGAAAAAAATGAAGGACATTTGAATCCATTGCTTAGCTCAAAGGAAATAGGGGAGATCTTGGGGATCATAAAGCAATTCAGAAAGCCTGTAAGTCTTGGAGTAACCGATTTCCCAGAGAGTATCCATCCACCCACCCACCCCTTCTGGTTTAACACCCATTTTTAGCACCCATTTAAGGGGCTGTCAAGAAGCAAGTTGCCTCAAAGGCCTTGGGTATGACTGGGAGCCTCAAAAAGGTATTGAGGAGAATAGGGGGAAAACCTACTCTGCAAAGGGAAATGAGAAGGGCTTGTTTGGCTCATTGTTAACTTAGTGAAGGGAAAACAAAATCATCCCCACTGAGAACTCTTAATTACATGTCAGTCTGAAGTTGGATTAGAAGAATTTACCAGAATACAATGCATTTGCATCTGGGAAGTCTGAAAGAGCAGTTAATAGACATGTATGATAGAACAAGAAGGGCTAAAGATCAGTTGAAAAGAAGTCCCAGAGGGAGATAAGACTGAGGGAGAAACAATGCCCAAGAGACAATGGCCGAAAATTTTGAAGAATTGAGGAAAAGAACTCTCAGATTCGAGAACAAATGCCAAGCTGGGATAAATAGAAAGCAATTCCCACTTAGACACATCTACAGAATAGTAGACACTAGAAGGAATCCATTCCTCTCCTTCCTGTTATCCTTGAGTGCTTTGGTGGTTCCAGTTCCTGCCATGCTTTTGTGCATTTCCTCACTGTGATTTCACTTCTCCATGTGGTGAGGTGGCCTCTGGGCTCATAGGCTGCATTGCCTACTTTAATTGAAACGCCAAACTTTGGCGCTTCATTTTACACATGAAGAAACCTAGGCTGTGTCTTGCTTGTGGTTCTCAACACCCTACGGGGGCTTGGCTCTGCCTTTCCAGTGGCTCCAGAGAGCCCTCCTGTCTTGTGGGCACTGGATGCCAGTGGACTGGGCACACGGTGTTCTTGCACCTGAACGTCTTCTCCCCTAGGGAGGTGCCGTGCGTGGCCTGGGGCTGCTGTCTGCCCTGGACAGAGTAGATTGAGGGTTCACCCACAGTGAGCTGCAACTCTTAGGAAGGGGTTAGAGAAGAGCCCTGTGGTGGTGAAGAAGGGAAGAGGATAAATAAAATCAGAACCAGAGAGGAGATGAGTCCCAGAATCACGAAACTAGAACAGGAAACCACGTGAGGAACAGAAAGAATTTGACCCCCTGGCAAACACAAGTTCCAAAAGATCCACTTTATTTATTTGACAAACTCTTAGATAACACTTACTGTGGCAAGCATCAGAAATAGTAACCTGCTGAGTTCTCAAAATAGCCCTATGAGGTAGGTGTTGTTATCCCTATTTTACAAATGAAGAGGTTGAGTCCCAGACGTGTTAGATAACACTGGTCAACATTGAGATCATTACTGACTTAAAAAGGCCCTAATCTGTAGTATCTTGGTGTGCTGAACATGAATATAACCCTGAAAATTTTTATTAGCTCTCATTTTAAAGGTATTTCATATAATTCATTTTATATGTTTCAGCGTGTAAATTTATCCAGTAGGACTACAACAACATCCTAAATCAGCCTAGAATGATGTAATATTGCATCGCATTGCATAATACCATCATGCACACATCATCCAGAGTTGATTGCATCATTTTCTGATGCAGTGCAATACTACTGCCAGGTGGCTGCTGAAGTAAGCTGACGTCAGCAGTGCACTATAGAAAGCCCTGTCGGAAAGATTGAGCATTGAAAATAAAATATTTCAGCCGTCGCCGCCGCCCCCTGTCCCGCCCCCGTTCCCTCAGCCCAGCCCAGGCCAGCCCAGTTCCCGGGAGGATGATGTTTGTGTATAAAGAGGAGCATCCTTTTGAGAAGTGCCGCTCTGAGGGCGAGAAGATCCGAAAGAAATACCCGGACCGGGTCCCGGTGATAGTAGAAAAGGCCCCCAAAGCTTGGATAGGAGATCTGGACAAAAAGAAATACCTGGTGCCTTCTGATCTCACAGTTGGTCAGTTCTACTTCTTGATCCGGAAGCGAATTCATCTCCAAGCTGAGGATGCCTTGTTTTTCTTTGTCAACAATGTCATTCCACCCACCAGTGCCACAATGGGTCAGTTATACCAGGAACACCATGAAGAAGACTTCTTTCTATACATTGCCTACAGTGATGAAAGTGTCTACGGTCTGTGAAGCTGCTACCCTTGAGGTGGGGGGTCCCATTCTACAGAGAGAGAGGTGGCCCCCTTTCCTTGACGTACTCCTTTTCAGGCTCAAACACCACCTCCCTTCTTCAGGACCTGCACTTCCTAATGTTTGAGACACTCTTCAGGCCCTCTCCACAGGAGGGTTAATGGGGGAGATGGCATATAGTACCTCTCCTCCTTTCTTCCCCTTTCTCTACCACTTTAATCACTCTGCTTTAGACTTCTTGATTGTCAGTCTCTGTCACATCCAGTGATTGTTTTGGTTTCTGTTCCCTTTCTAACTGCCCAGGGGGCTCAGAACCCCAACAAGCCCTTCCTTTCACTACCTTCTCTTTTGGGGATAGGTGGAAGGGACTGAAATTGTGGGGGGGGGGATGGTAGGAGGCACATCAATAAAGAGGAAACCACCAAAAAAAAAATATATCAGACTTTGTGCGAGACAGTTGAAGCTACTGTTCCATAGAACTGTTATTATTTTATCCGTTTAGGCACAATACAGAACAGTAATGCCTCGAAAATGTGTTAATAGCATGGACAATTTCTGCTCTATTTGTGGGGAAGTGACATTTGCCAACCAGAAGAAAAGTATCACTTCTCAAGTGAAGAAGGTTTATCATCTTTACTTCTGATGCAAGTTTGGTGACCAAGACAAGCCTTGGGCCCCACATATATGCTGTGCTACCTGTACAACACAGCTTTCACAGTGGTTCAACAGCAAAAGACCATCAGTGCCGTTTGCAGTCCCCATGGTGTGGAGAGAGCCAAGCAACCACATAAAAGACTGTTCCTTCTGCTTGGTTCCTCCTCTTTCCATCGGAATAACGAAGCAAGAGAAGTTGAGAATAGTCTACACAAACATTCCGTCTGCACTGAGATCAGTTACACATGGTGAGGGACTGCCTATTCTAGAACCTCCAGCAGAATATTCTCTTGATTCATCTGATGAGGACAACAGTGAGCCAACCTGTTCTTCTCCTGTTCCATCAGCATGCAGTGATCCACATTTTCACTATGGTGTATCATCAACCCCACACAGACTAACACAGGATTTGGACTTATCCAAGAACAAGGCAGAATTGCTAGGATCAAGAATCCAACAAAGGAATCTTCTAGAAGAAGATGTCACAATTACTTTATATCGAAAGCACCACCAGCAGTTGGAGCCTTTCTTCGGAAAGGAAAGTACTCTGGTATTCTGTTGCGATATTGAGGGCCTCATGAATGCCTTAGAAATCACTCATGACCCACAAGAATGGAGACTATTTCTATACTCTTCGAAACTGAGTCTTAAGGCTGTGCTTTTGCACAGTGGAAACTGTCTTCCGTCTATTCTATTCCTGAACAGCTGTACAAGAGACAAGCAAAGAAATCTAAGAAGTAGTCTATGATTTGATTTTTTACAGGTATTTACTGTAGGCCTATTACTATTGGCATGCATTTTCTGATGTAAACATCCATTTATTGCAGATTACAAAAAAACTAGAGCCAGAATTGGAATTTGACTGTCCTGTTCGTGTTGAGCACATACAAATTAATAGGAAATGACTGATTTTATTTCAGCAACATGACTTTTGTAAAATTTGTTGACCAGTGTAACCAGCCCCATCTCACTCTGATAAGAGTGGCTAGGATTGAAGGCCGGTATCAGAGTGGCGGACACGTGGACCTGTGTCCCTCCCACCATAGACCACTGTGCCGCCTCTCAACGTGGAGATGTCCTCCGTATGATCTGTGCCGTTGCTCAAAACTCAATTCTGCCACTTATTGTTCCTGGGTCAAGCTGTGCCTCAGTTTCTCCCAACAAATCAAATATCTCTTCTCTCTTCTTTTCCTTCACAGTTCAGCAGGTGCCTACTTTTCTTAACTCTGTTCCTCTAAAGATGTAGGGGTTTTCCTTTCCTCTGACTTCCCTCAGGAGTTTTTCTTTGATTTCTGTAAATTATATCTAAGTGTATTTTCTTCCCCATTCATCCTGCTTGCTAGTTTCTGAGTTTACTGGTTCTGTGGTTTGGTGATTGACATGAACTTGAGGCAAATTCTCAGTCATTAGTATTTCAAATACTTCTTCTATTTCTGCTCCTGCTGGGATTTCCAGTATGTGTCTTAGTTATCCCACAATCCTTGGATATTCTGTCCTGGACTTTTTTTTTTTATTTCCTTCTCCAGTATTTTGTCTCTTTGCTTTTTTGTTCTCAAGGATTGTACCTAGATACTCTCTAGCACCAAGATTTCCCTCAGCTGAGTCCAATCTGTGAGAAAGCCCCTCAAATCATTCTTCATTTCTGCGAGGGTGTTTTGATCTCTAGCTTTTCTTTGTGTGTGTGTGTGTGTTTATTTTAAATCTTGGGATGCTCCTCTGAGCCTTTGCTGCTGCTTGGTTCTTGCACACGGTTGCCCACCAGAGCCACTGGAGGCTCTCCCACCAGAGCCACTAGACTCCTAGGTGGTGTTAGTTCCTGGTCTGATCATCCTGACATCCCTGCCACGTGTGGTTTTGCTCTCATACTTGTTTGTGCACTCATAGTTGTGGTTTTTTGTTGGTGTAACCTTTTGGTGTATCTTAGTAATTTTTTCTTCAACCAGACTTGATATGCTGGGTAGAAAGACCCATGGTAAATAGGCCTCTGGTATGCAGCATGGGGGAGGGAGGCCTTCTCCAGCCCTGGAGTAGGTCAGTCTTATAGTCAGCCTCTGCTTCTGGACGGTGACCTCAGCCTCTCCCTGAGCATTTCCTGCTCCCTCCTCAGTGGGCCCGGAAGGCTGGTGTGAGAAGAGTGAGTAGGCTTCTTCCCTTCTCTAGGTCTGTCAGGCCCTGGTTAATTAGTTTCTCCTGAAGGTAGGCCTTGGCAAGAACGGTGTTGTCCCCGCCCCCTGCTGGAAGCACGAGGGGATTTCAATCTATTTATTGTGGGAACCTGGCTGAGCTTGGGCTCCTGGAGTTCAGCGTCCCCGTGGTGTGAGCTTCCCCGTCCCTGGCAGCGTCCTCTTGGAGTTCTTGCCCTTCCAGCCATCCACACTGAGCCTCCAAGGCAGCCTCCATCTCTCAGGCTTTCCACTTGCCTGGGCTTCTTCCTGCTGTGATTTCTGCTCGCTCTGCCCGCTGTAGGTAAGCAGACTAGTCTTTACTGTGACCTCTTCACCTTCAGGGGCAGTGCTTTGCCTTGTGTCCTCCCCCCTTGTATGCATCTAAGAAGAGGTGTTGGTTTCCTAGTGTCTTTAGCTTTTTACCTGTTGTTGGGGCAGAGTAGTGGCTTACAGTTGGAACTGGTGATGCCTCAGTTTCCTCGTAAAATAGGCATAATAGCGGTTCCTGCCTCATAGAATTCTGATGAGGCTTAAATGAATTAAAACAATGCATACGGAACAGTTCGTGGCATATAATAAGCATTTAATATTAGTAATTCCTCCTCCTCATTTTCATTATATTGTTATATTACTCCTCAGTCTTAGGTAATGACAAACTGTACATCATCTACAACTTGCTAGTGAAACTGTTACCCATATTTGAGAATTCTTATAATGGAGTTTTTGGAAGAAATATTCTTCAACTACTGTAGGGTAAACAAGAGTCATCAGGTTTTTCCACCCTCCCATCAAGGACAGCCCTCTGCAGGCTTGCATGCACACCTGATGGCGGGCACATGGACTAGGGTGTGGGCGTGTGAGTCAGGCGCACCTGGGCCTGGAGAGCCTGGGCTTAAAAGGGCGGCATCACGGAAGCGGCAGAGGGAGCAGAGAACAGAGTGGTGCAGAGGACCGTTTGGGGTGCAATGGAGACCACCAGAGAATGCTTGAGAGCCCGTGAGAGAGTGAGGATTCTTGGAGGGGAGGGGCTGGGAGGCCTGCCGCCAGCCCCCGCCCCCCTGCCCCCCAGCTCCATTGCCTGCCCTGTACCTGGTTGCCTCACTACAAAAGATAAAAGCCTAAAAAGTCACCGAGGGCTCCAGAACTCCTCCTTTCCTTTGACCCTCTGCGCAGCTCCGTAGAGAACCTACGCCTGTGCTCTTCCTGCCCCTACAACTACCAAATAAATACAAGAAAGGATTTTTGTGTTCTGTTAACGATGAGTCCCTCACTTCAGAAGTGATGGACCAGCGTCCCCTTTTCCCCTTTTGTTGTCAGAACATTAATGTAAATATTCTTTTACTTTATAGTTAATTGAGAAATTGAAATTCACTTTACTGGAAACTCCACCATATGATTTGCAAAATAAAAATATAACCCAGTACCAAGGATCAATTCTAGAACTGCAGGAGCTCCTTCATTTTAAGCTTAATATGGCCACAGAAATTCTTCTCAGAGTAAGTGATTTTTTTTTTTTGCTTATCTGTTATTAACTTTGTAAGAGTTAAAATTTTATACTATATAGTCAAATCTAGTATTTTGAAAAATTAAAAAGCTGTGGAAAAAGTCAGAATAATTTAAGGTACATATATTTATCCAGATTTAATAACTAAATATTTTTAAGGAGACATTATTCATTTAATTAAGTTTTAGTTTTACATTTGCTAAGTTTTGTTAGTACGGGGAAGGAAAGAATTTTCTCCCACCAATTTACATTCTGTGATTGGCTTCATAAAAATGACATATGGCAGATTAGTAGGAAAATAAAAATTCAATTTCATACCTGGGGAGCCCCAAAGACATGTGATCCACAAGAAGTAACACAGCTGAGGCTTCTAGGCCGTTGCCCTCCATCTCGGGTATAGAGGGGGCCTGGGGCCTCTGCAGAGCAGGGAAAGCAGGTGCTTGGTAATTGGATGTTTGTCCTGCTGAGCAGGTGGGTCACGCAGGTAAAAAGTTTTCTCTGGGAATCACTCTCCTGTTGCACCGGGTATGCTAGCTAAACCCTTCTAGGCAATTAAAGGAGAGTTAGAAGTTTTCCTTGAGTCCACTGTGTGTTGGCTGCCTTCAACTCAGAATAATCCATGTGCCAAAAGGGGCACATTTTGGGGAGGTGTTTTCTGAGCCACTTCACTAGGATTATTACTATGAAAATCATGTAACATTATATGTTAGATATTTAGTCTTGATAAATCAATTGACACAGATTATCATTATTTGTGGTCACTGTTTTCTCTAAATGTTGTAGCACTAATAATTTCCAAATAACCAAAAACTTAGGATAGTCAGGAAAATTAATAATTCCCAATTATTCTGTTCAAATTTACATTTCTCCAACAGTCCACAAATATTTTTCATAGCTTTTTTTTTTTTCATCAAAACAATCTATGGATCACATCTTGCTTGTGGTTATTTCACCACTTGTTTTTTTAAATCTAGAACACAGTCCTTTAACTTTGGTGAAGAAGATGTTCTTATTACAAAAAAAGACTGCAAAAAAGGCTTAACTGTCATTAAGTTTACTATTAGCCATAACATTCATTTTGTAATTATGCAACTTTTATTTATAAGGAAAAACAAGTCAGAGCTCGTTTTGTAGTTATTAGTAATCAAGGTTTTTAAGAGAAAAAAAAGTATATAAGAAAAGATTGTTTAAAAATACCTTACTGTTAAATTGGAAATGGAAATGTGAACCATGTATCTTTACGGGGAATACACCGAAAAGGAGAAAGCATACAAGCGTACATTGCACATAATGAACAATGTAAAAGATATAAAAAATAAATATTTTTTAAAAATTGGTAACCTATATAAAAAAAAAAAAAAGAGGACCCAGAACCAATTGGGGTAAATGTCTGCCTAGGTCTGGAGTGGGGGAAAATGGGTGGATGCAGAATCATTTGAAATATGAGACTATATTATCTTGTTTTACAAAGCAAATGGCAAATGGCAAATGGAGTCCTATCTGAAGGGGCAGGTCTAGCTTAAAGGGGCTCCTGCTGGCCAGATGTGGGATAATTTGACAATCAGAGTAATGACTAGAACTGATTACAGCACATTGAATAAATAATAGTCAATGAGTCTATAGTGAAGTTCCAGAAAGAGAGAACAGTTCTTTTTTTTTTTTTTTTAAGATTTATTTATTCATACATACAAGCTGGGGTTACAGGCCAGAGGCATGGGGCAGCGAGAGGGTTCACCAGAGACAGAGTGGGGAGCGGAACAGGCAAATCAGAAATACACTGCTGAGGGGAGCAGTGGGCAAGGCAGGAGAGGTCTGCCGCACCATGTGGGATTCTCCCCGGCTGGGCGTCGAACTCGCATCGAGCGTGCGCTGCCGACAGCTCCACAGCGCAGCGCTCAACGGCTGCGCCACCAGGGAGGCCTAAGAGAGAACAGTTCTTTTTGGAAGACACCACCTGGTTAATGCAGCAGAACAGTCAGTTAGAAGATCACCACTTTTATCCCCAATGCTTTGATTGATTCAGAGAAACCATAGGTTACTACTAATTGGGGAAAAATGTACTTTGCAATGGGGAGATGTGGTCACCGCCTTTACCAAGTGACCAAGTCCATATTACTAATAGTGGCACTTCACATGCCTCCTGGACAGGATGCAATATGAAGAAACAACATGACCTGTGAAGTCTGCATGGATAGACCCAGCTTCCAGTATAGAGACTATAGAGGGAGTGGAGGAGCAGGTCAGAGAATACAAGGAGGAAGCAATCGGAGAGGCCATGGTGCAGCTGGCACTTGGTGCCATATTGGCCATATTTAGCCAATGTCCCACTCAGTCATTACCCAGCATCCTGGTGGGTGCACAATCACAACTGCAGTCCTTATGTCTAGTGGCACTTTGAATTTCGTATGCCACGATACTGCAGCAGTACTTAGGTTTTATGGAAATGGGAATTGTTGCCATGAACACAACAATTGAAGACCACCAACTTGCCTTTTGAAAATAATATTGCTTCCTTAACAAGTCCACCCCTGCCCCACAGGGACTTCCTAGCGCTATGGCTTGTTGAAAAGGAGTCGCCGAATGTTTTCTTTTAAATAGATTCGCATTAGTCAACCGAAATTTTTTAGATCCTGTAGGGTTACTCTAAGTTCTTAAGTCTGTTTCCAGTTGTTTCCTCTTCCTCACCTGCATTTTCCTGTTGTTTAAAGCAAGAGGAAAGCAAAGATGAATTCTATGTCTCCCATGTCTTTTGCTTTTAGTGGTAAATGTATTGCCAGGAAGAACATTCAATAAAGAAAAACTTTGTTTCATATGCTGAGGGGCTACCTGATTAATCATTGCTCTTCTGATGATGGCTGGTTGCCTCTTTGCAGTGTGTTTTGTGAGCACCACTGAGAGTTGGTGTGGTGTGGCCAGCTGAGCCTGCTGCAGGCGGGTGCTGTCTTCTCTTCCAGCGGCTGTTTTGTCCATTTCTTGTAGCCACCAAAGTGAACACAAACAACTCCATGATCCCAAAGACATAGCCGCCTTAATTCCGGCTGATGGGAGACCAAAATATTGGTAAATGGTTGGTTTGATATTATTACAATTAAATGTGGGCCTCGGGGGAAGATTAGCAATAAATTCACTTTAATTACTTTTAAGTTTTTACATCATAGCCAAATACATATTGCCACCTTTAAATCCTTTAAGAGGCTAATTTATTGGGCCAACTGTAAACCTGAGCAAAGGAAATCTGATTCCAAACTGGGATGGGCAAGCCAGGGAGGCCTTTGATTATCACTGGTCCAAACAGCCCCTTCCAATTTCCTCCTAAAAACTAAAAGCCGACTTCCTTAGCCTCCTTAAACTTGTCTGTTGCTCCATATTTGGCTAGTCCTAGATTGCTGTGCTTCTGATATTCCCAAGTAAACTCTATTTGACTAGCTTCAGACCTTGTTATTTCATTTCAAGGTTGATGGAGCTATGTTCGTGTGTATTCACAAATTCCTAAGAACACCCATAAACTGTATGTTTGATCTTGACTATCCAGAATGGGGTTAGTAAACCAGGGCTCATCTTAACGCCATAAAGTGGATATGTTTTCTAAACTCAGTCTGTTCAGAAGTGGGCTAATTTTTTAGTAGCATAATCTACAGTTGAATTAAGTATGGGTAAAAGAGCAACTGAAAAGCTGTGATAATGCTAACAACATTGAAAAAGTTAGCGTAACAGTAATCTCCAAGTGCTACCTGAGGAGACAAGGAGCAGAGTCCTATTTAGATTATTTTTAAGAACCATTCTGTGTCATTTTGATTGAAACTTCTATTTTGACCCATATTGCTCAACTACCTGAGGCATCCAGCTCTCGGGTGGTGAGGCTATGACTGACCGTGAGGCTCTAGCCTCTTAGAACATCTTTTTCTCTTGCAGCATGCTAGCACTTTAGCAGATCTGGACAGTGGAAACATGGAGAAAGTCATTCAGGATGAAAATATTACTCTTTATGTGTGGGCGAACCTCAAGAAGAATCCCAGGTACTCCCCTGGGCAGTACTGTCCTCAGGAGATAGTCTGGTCACATGGGGGGCCAGGCAGGGGCCTGTAGCAGTGTGGTGTATATGGGGACCCGTGTTGGCAAGTCAGCCCGTGGGGGTTGGACCCTCGATCTGCCGTCCCCCTCAGTGAGTCGCCAGCCTGATTGAGCTGCTATAAATCATCAGTAAAACGAGGAATCGGGGTGAAGAGCAGGTGGCGGTGCAGGTAAAGGCCTGGCGTGGTGGGCAGTCCAAACCCACGCTGAACGAATATATCAGATTTCCCCTTTCTCTTCATCCCCTCAACTCCCTCCCAGACGGGGTGTGATACATGCTTTCTACACAGCAATGATTCTTAAAAAATAAAATTATCTTTGTGGACTGTTGAAAATAATACACTTCTATTTATTATTTAGGTATTTCAGTGATGTTTACCCAATTGTATTTTTTTTAACATGTGAGCAATGGGTCATGATAAATTTCTGATCATTTAGTTTCTGCCTGATCTTGACCATTTAAATTCATTAGTTTACAGTGAGTTTTAGGGGAAAAATACAAGAATAAAAATTAGCCTGGATTCTGGGCTCAGGTCTGGAAACACTAGTCATATGATAGCAGGAATAATTGGATTTAATTTTGATACTTAGTCAAAGGGAGTAACAAAATACTTTCCAAGTTCCATTTGCTACAACATACTGGGTAGTATAAATGAAATCAGAAACAATTTATTACTATAACCCAAAGGAAATTAATCTGTGTGATTTTTAGAAGAATGAAAAAAAAAATGAACAACCCTGTTTTAGCTACCGAGGTTTAAGAAGAGGTTTAGCTGGTATCTTTTACTAAGGTAGAAATAGTGGAGGCAGAACAAGTTTTATTTTGATGGTTATGGGGAAGGTATTTTGCAGGGATGAGTCCCTTGTTGGACTTGAGAAGTTTGAAGTACCTAGGAAATACCAAGTGCAGTTGAAGGCATTGAGAGCAATCTGAGTAGGAGGTATATTTGGGTGTTTAGCTTCTGATCAGTAAGTTTTGGGGAGTCATGAAAATAAACTTTAAGTTACTGCATATGACACACTTCTGGACCTCTTAAAGTCCATTCAGGAGCGCCTCAGCCCCAGCCCCCATCCTACCTAAGGAAACCTAAAACTCCTGATAATATAAATACTATAGTCACACGTCACTGAACAGTGGGGATATGTTCTGAGAAATGTGTATAGTTTGGCGATGTCGTGGTTGTGCAGAGGTCAGAGTATAATTATATAAACTTGGATGGTGCAGCAGATGCCACACACTTAGACATCTGGAATCATCTGTTGGGACCACCATCATCTGTGTGGTCCATCCTTAAGCAACACAGGACAGTGACAGAAGCCCCAGCAACAGTAATATTCCAGGGAATGTGTGTAGAGGGAGAAGAGGACTAAGGACTAGGCGGGCAAGCTGAGTAATATCAGCATCTAAGAATGGCTTGCAACAAGGGCACACAGAGGAGGCAAGGCAGGAGCTGCCAGAAATGGAAGAGAAGAACAGGGCCCGAGGGATCCCCAAGAGTATTTTGGATTACATCAGTAACTGCATCCAAATGCTGCAAAGAGAGCAAGGGTCAGTATTCAAACTGAGATGAAGTAAGAGAGAAGTAGTGCTTAGGTGTAAATTTACAGCAGGACTCTTCCCAGGGCTTCAGTCACTCTGTTAAAATTAATGATTAACAGGTACAAGAACATCCGGTTCTCTGACACAGAAATTGGATTTGAAATTCCAAGGATATTAGCCACAAGCGACATTGCCCTGCGCCTTCTCCACACTCACTATGATCACGTGTCCCCCCTGCGCCCGGTGGCAGCATCTTTCCAAGAGGCCACTCCTGAAGAAACTCAGCTTGTCAGAGATGAAGTTAAGACTGTGGAAGAAGAAGTCAGCAAAGAACTCCAAGAAGAGCCTAGCCAGCCGGAGGAGGAGGTTAACTCAGTTCATGAGGAAGAGACGGAGGTTGAGGAAGGAGATGTCGACGAGCCCCAGGTAAGGCAGAGGATGGACTCATTTTCCTGGAGCGGTGATGCCAGTGTGTCCAATGCATTCTCAAGGTCTTTTCCTAAACACCTAGAGATTGTCTCAAAGTCAGTTGCTTGCCAGTGGCTTGTTTTGCATATGTGTTTTTTTTCTTCTTTGCTATTAATCACCTCTATTCGTAGATGAGACTCTTGCCTCGTCCTCCTGAAGTTCAGCCCAGGAATCACTCATTTTAATTTTAGGTGCACTCCTGAGAAGTTTTGAATCAATTTAATTTTTGCATATTTATAATATTTCAGAACTCAAAGGAGTTTGCCACTAAATGGAAGCTTGCAGTACATACTTTCACAAGTTCAGGGATTACCTTACACTGCTTTGTTGCTTAACTTTCAGCTTAAGAATTTTATACAGAAAAAATAATTTTCTTAAACTCTGCTACTCCTCTTTCAAAACTGATATAATAACATCTTTAGATATACTAACAGCATTTGAGCAGTTTAGTAATCATAATTCTTTAGTTTGTTCTTTTTTCTATTTCCAGACCTTTCTAGCTGCTTATTCATTATGTTAGAATACATTCTCTCTTTAGAGTGCAATCATATTTTCTCAGAATTCAGCAGTGTTGTTTGGTCATAGACAATATTCATTTTAGGAGGGACCAGAAATAGCAGGTTATCCTTCAAGTATTCGAGGGATGAAGTGTATTGGTTTCTTGGTTTGATGCCTTTCAACACAGTAAGGGTTAAAAGTTGTTAGATTGAATACACATTTGCAATAAGAATGGGAATTATTAGGTATTCTAAGAACATGAGTAATTGAAAAGTTCCACCTTAAGTGTTACACCAGAATCTAAAATTATTAAGAATCCACGGCAGTATAGAAAACGGATGTGATATGATGGTCAGTGGAAAGCCTAGTCTTTGCCGTGGAGGGTTTCTAAGGCCTGGGGGAGGAGAGCCCAGAAGCCTGCATATAGCTGATATTTTCAACAGGTGGGAAATAAGTGATTTGTTCTTTTTAAAAATTTATCATTTACAAAATGTTCTTGGACCAACATGATAATTTCTAAAATGAGGTATTTCCTTTTGCCTGTCAGGTAGCATGGTAGCTTCACTAGAGTTCAACAGTATTTTCAGTTCTCCTTTCCTGAACATAGGTGATGACAATACTCTCTGTCCCTTGAAGTTGGGGGTGACAGTGGCACTGTAGCTAACAAGTTGGAAGTGATATACCACATTCTAAGGGGAAAAAATGATGAGTCTGTGGGTCCTGGACTTAACGTGATTTAAATATACAGTTAAAAAAAATAATGAAAACCTGTTAACATGAATAAAATTGGCAGGATTTGTGATTGCAAATTCATGGAAACAAACAAGTAAAAAAGTCTCTTATGTTGTTGTGTGGAAAGCATGTCTAAAAATGTTTGGTCTAGGCCTGATCAAAATAGTTAATCACCTCTCCCCCTCAAGGTCCTTGATCATAATTAATATTTTATGGAGGCCTATTAATGTTTTACATGAGAGTTTCACATAATTTAAAAATTATGAGATAAGAAAATGTATATTTTGAAATATTACTTGAATTTGCCCGGCTAATGCAATTACTGTGCGTACATCTCAGTTAAAGTGGCCTAATGCAGTGATTTTTATAGGTCTGTGAATTTTGGAGTTTATGTTAATGACATAAGCATATGAACTCACTGTGATATAGAACAATGCTATTATGTTTTTTTTCAAGGTCTGTCATCTATTACAGTAGAGTTAATTTTACTCATACTCTAAACTTTGTATTTAGCCAGTGAGTTCAGAGTTACCAAACTAAGCTGTCTTAATTTGAATGGCTCTTATAAATGTGTTTAACTCTGTCTGGGTTTTCTGTTATTATCTATTGTTTTATTAAGCAATTTCAACTGACAATGATGAACATGAGGGAAAGCAATGATTTTCACATGCTGTTATTAGAAGTGAAAATATGTATCATGCAAATGCTAGTGTTGATAATAGCACAAAAGCCCACCAAGGAAAAGGGGTCTCTTGGTGAAATGTATGTGCTATGGGATGTTGAGGCAATCTCTGAATTATTGAGTTTGGGAAGGAAACCCAGCATCATAGTCAGCAGGTGATTAATGATATGGTAGAAATAGTTTTACTTTATGAAGTTTCCCGACAGCCCAGGAAGCTTGACCAAAAGCTGTGTGAATGGTAGGTGGGAGCGCCTGGCTGGGAGAATGTTATGCTATTGGAATTTAAAAGCAGAGATGATTTGCATTTCCTTGATTATAAGTGATGTTGAGCATTTTTTCATATATCTGTTGGCCATTTGCTTTTCTTCTTTGGAGAAGTGCCTTTTGAGCTCTTCTGCCCATTTTTTGATTGGGTTATTGGCTTTGTTTTTGTTGAGTTGTGTGAGTTCCTTGTAAATTTTTGTTATCAGTCCTTTATCAGATGTATTGTGTGC
>PVIJ01005573.1:66029-102106 GCA_004024925.1 Scalopus aquaticus | reverse complement strand
TTAGTCCAACTCAGCCGGGATCGTGGGTCGCGACTGGCAGAAACGCCCAGGTCCCGGAGAAGCCCCAGTTCGTGGGGTGGCGGGGAGTCGCCCGCTCCTGATCCTGAGCCCTTGCGGCTAGAACGCCTGGTGGTCTGCTTCCCGGCTTTAACTCGCTAGAGGCCTCAGGGCGGTCCCCAGGTTGCGGCGGGGGCTGGTAAAGCCGGGCTAACTTAGGGTACTCGCCCGATCCCCGACTCTGGACTACAATCCCGGGAAGCTTTCTCGGTCCTTTCCTCCGAGGCACGTACCCAGCCCGGCCCGTGGGTTCGCCCTGCTCGTCCGAGTCGCCGCGGCGCCGCCTGGACTGGACTGAACTGGACTGAAGCCTCGCAGCCCGCGCGGCTCAGGGCGCAGAAGTCTTAGGGCGGGCCCGGCTTGGCGGGCCTTGCCTCGGACCGCTTTCCCGCAGGCTCCGCCGCTTCCGGCCCGAGGTGGCTGGCCCGAGGTGAGTTGGCGGGAGTCGGGTTGCCCAGCGTTGGGAGCGATCCCGGAGGGCCTGGCTCACTGGTTTGGGCGGCTTCAGTCAGACTGGCGTGCCAGGGAGACTGTCCTTTTGCGGGGCTGGGTCTCCCTGGAGTTTGAAATATGGGTGGCTGGCAGCCAAAAATAACGGACGCTTGGAAGGGTGGGGGTGTGGAAATGTCTTGTCCTCACGTCCCCGGTGGCAGGTGGCGGCCTCGAGCCAGCACCTGGTGCTTGTGGTTTCAGACTGGCGCTGGAGGGGTCTTTGGAGGGCAAGGGCCTGGCAGCTGTTTGGCTTCTTGCCTACACGGAAAGTTAGTGCGATGCTTCTGAGACGCAGATTGTGAGCCAGATGCCCAGGGCTGTGCGATCAGTGCCTGCCTGGTGGTGGTGGGTGCCCTATCTCAGCTGCACACGCTATGGCTCGATGTGTGAGATCCCCAAGAATGGTGCCACCGTCTCTGCCTTTCGGAGAACTGAGAAGGGCACCCTCTTGGTACATTCTTGATCAGTCCGCCAGGGAACGGGTCCCCTTTCCAGGCTTGCTCGCAAGAGTTCCCACTGAGGGTTTAATAGAGGATTGCACAAGGGAAAGTGCTTTTTCATGGGATGCCCAGAATGGGTAATGTGGAAACTGGGTTTTGAGGGATACCTAGGAGTTCATCCAGCAGGGGAGCAGAGGGAGGGCTTTGCAGGATCAAAGGCCAAAGTGTATGTTTATGGAGGGCAGACTGGTGGGCCTCTGTGGAGCTGGCACCACTGCCTCTGTACAGTGTCGGTTCTACTCCCTGCCCCAGCCCCCATAATTGGTTGCCTCGTGAATGCCCTGATTATGGGTCTGTAACTGCCCTGGACTGGGTGCTGCTCACCGACTGTTCCAGCTAAACCTCTCCCCATCCCTGAGCCCAGCAAAACCAGATGGCAGGAGTTTCCAGCCCCTGTAACTCCCATTGGCTCTGGAGTCCAGCGGAGGCCACGCGCACAGGCGCTCCAGTCTGTGAATGGCCTTCTCAGAGCTGTTTCTGTTGTCCAGGGGTTTGTCAGAGCTTGAGGCTGAGAGTCCCTCCTGCTTCCACTTCTCTGTTCTTTCATTCTGTGCCCGCGAGAGATCAGGCCCAATGAGATGCCCCCAGACTAGAAGACAGAAGTGTGGGACTCCTGTAGGGGGATCCATGAGGAGTCACAGAGCCAGGCTCAGGGTAAGATACTAAAGTCAGGCTCCCCTGGAGGAAGGAGGCCAGTCTGAGAGCCTCTCCTAGGACCCCTGTCTTGGCCTTTTCATTGGGGTGATGGGAGCTGATGGTGAGGTTACAGGTGGCTTTGACTTTGGCTTGCCTGTCAGTGCTCGGTGTGGCCAGTGCGTGGTTTCTTAACTCTTTTTCCACATTTTTCCTCTAGAATCCGTAAGAATCCAAAAGAGGAGGACGGAAGAGCACCCGAATTAAAAATCATGGCAGAGGTAGGTTATGCTGGCCAATTTCTTCTTGAAAAGGGCTTTTTGGTTTTCTGGACACGGCCCTATTTCTGGATTTTCTCTAAAAGACGGTAGTGATTTGGAGAAAGGAGGGAAACAATTTTGTGGAGCAATTTTCCTAAAACAGTCAGGAACTTAAACCAGAGTGTCTGCTGTTCATGCATTGTCTCATATGATCTAAAATGTCCATTTCCTTTGGTTTGATCCTGCCCAGAAGAATCTTGACAGATCGTGCCAGTGATTTGTCAGGGAAGCTGAAGAACAGATAAGGTTACACACGTTAGTCTCCCTAATTTCTTTGTTCTCCTCTTCTGAATAACCTGCAGTTGCTCTAGATATTTTTTCCCCAAGATAGAAATAATCTAAATCTAAATGTCCTCTTTCTAGTGACTAAAGTAATAACGGAGTCTTGCAAAAAATTCAAACCTTGAAAAAATTACTAAGAAAACTTGTCACCCATGGCCCTGTCATCTAGAAATGTCACTATTAATATTTTTAAGTTATTTTGTCTGCACATAAATGTGGGTATGTAATTCTGTTTTCAGAATGGGATGTAGTACAAGTAGAAACAACGTATATTTACTTTGAGCCAAGTACTTTCAAGTTCTTGACAGTCTATTGAAGCCACAAAACAAGCCTATGAGACAATCAACACTATACTTCATTAAATTTGTGGGTGCACTTCTCCTTCCCTCCCTCCCTCCATTTTAATATCACTGCAATTGGGATGAGTTGTACAGTTCCTGGCAAGTCATAGTTTCATTCATGATCTGTGACGGCTTTACAATCAGTCACGTCTCAGATTTGATGAAATATGGTATTACTCTTATTTGACAGTTGAGGAAAGAGATTCTGATAATTCCCTTACCCCAAAAGTATGTCCTTAATAAATGGTAGAACTGGGATGTCTAAACTGCCTACTGATTTCTTTTGCTGACTTGTTAGAATGTTACCTTTTTAGGGTTTTTTTTTTTAAATTTTAGAATGCTCTTTCTGTTGACACTGCTGGACCAATGTTTATAAGTACTTGTTTAAAGTTTTGCATGAAATCTGTCGTCTCCTTTTGTAGCTGCTCCTTTTCCTCTGTACCTGCTGTTAGGATCTGGTCCCTCTAACTTAACAGCCACGGTTTATTTTGAACAACAATTTATACATTACGCATATATTCTCTCGGCCTAAGTTGTTTTAGAAATATTTTTTACATCAGGCCTCCCTGGTGGCGCAGCAGTTAAGCGCTGCACTGTGGAGCTGTTGGCATGGGCGACGCGGGTTCGACGCCCGGCCGGGGAGATTCCCACATGGCGGCAGACCTCTCCTGCCTCGCCCGCTGCTCCCCTCAGCAGTGTGTTTCCGTCAATCTGCCTGTTCTGCTCCCCACTCGATCTCTGGTGAACCCTCTCGCCGCCCCACACCTCTGGCCTGTACTCCAGCTTATATGCATAAATAAATAAATCTTTAAAAGAAAAAAGAAATGTTTTTTATATCACTCCTTGGCCTTTTGGCTAAGATCAAGTGTAGAAATTTTTTTACAGTTAATCTATGTTTGTGTGAGTGTTTAGAGTTTTCAAAAGCTATTTTCTCCCTTTCTACCATGCCAGAAGGTCCTCCCTCCTACCAAAATAGAAAAGTCATTCATATTTTCCTAAAGCACTTTTGCCCAATCTAATCCTTACTGTGTCTGGTGTGACATAGGACCACAGGATGTTGGCTGTAAAATTCCTAACTTGGGATGTTTGTTTAGATTTTTTTCTGTGACTTTGGAGTGATTAAAGAATGGCTTAGTGTTTGTAGTATGTAAATGCAAGGTTTTTTTCCTGAAGTAGTCTGGTCACTTGGTTCTCAAGAATTCCTTTTAGTCTAAACACTAAAACTAAGTTTTGTTTTTTTTTTTAAGATTTATTTATTTATGCATTCAAGCTGGGGTACAGGCCAGAGGCGTGGGGTGGCAAGAGGGTTCACCAGAGACAGAGTGGGGAGCAGAACAGGCAAACAGAAATACACTGCTGAGGGGAGCAACGGGTGAGGCAGGAGAGGTCTGCTGCGCCATGTGGGGATCTCCCTGGCCGGGTGTTTAACTCACGACTCCGCTGCCGACAGCTCCACAGTGCAGTGCTTAACTGCTGCGCCACCAGGGAGGCCCTAAAGCTAAGTTATTTCTATTCTTGATTAAAAAGCACATTCAGAGCCTCCCTGGTGGCCCAGGGGTTAGGGTTCAGCGCTGTCACTGCTGTGGCCAGAGTTTGATCCCGGCCAGGGAGCTGACCCACATAGCACAGCAGGCCTCTCCTGTCTGGCCTGCTGCAGTGTATTTGAGTACATCTGCCTGTCCTGCTCCCTGCTCTATCTCTGGTGAATCCTCTCACCCCCTGTACCTCTGGCCTACACCCCAGTTCTTCTACGCAAAAATTACAAAGTAAAGTAAAGCACATTCTGTTTTCACTAATGCAACAATCCTAGTATTGAGAGAGTGTACTGAGAGTAAGTTTAGTCCTGGCAGGAAGGTCTTGTTATTCCAGACCTTTCCTCTCTGGCCCCTCTGGCCTTCTCCCACATCACTTCCATCTACTCCTTTCCCAGAATACCTCACCAGTTACCCCCGTTAACTGTCTGCTCCCCAGACACACAGCATGTGATTATTTTTCCCTCTCTACCGCCAACTTACTTACCCACTCTTCTTGGAATGCTCTTCAGTCTGTTTTGTTTGGGAATTCTATTCCTTTGCTGGATCCCAAACTTTTTTTTTTAAAGATTTATTTATTTATGCATACAAGCTGGGGTGCAGGCCAGAGGCATGGGGCGGTGAGACGGGTTCACCAGAGACAGAGTAAGGAGCAGAACAGGCAGACCAACGGGAATACACAGCTGAGGGGAGCAGCAGGCGAGGCAGGAGAGCTCTGCTGCGCCGTGTGGGAATCTCCCTGGCTGGGCATTGAACTCGCATGCAGCTGGCGACAGCTCCACAGTGCTGTGCTTAACCCATTGTGCCACCAAGGAGGCCCTGGATCCCAAACATTTTATTATGGAAAATTCCAAACAGTGGAAAGTTGAACAATTGCAGGTCTGATTTCCAGTCTCTGATCGTGGAACTGTAACCCTCCTTGCATTTTATTTAACTTTTTATTTGGGTGAATTCACCTGACATAGTTATCCATTGTGAAGGGTACATTTCAGTGGCATTTAGAATCCTCCCCAAAAGGTGCTGCTTTCACTCTTGCGTCTTGAGCAAGGGAATCCTCTCACCCTCCACCCCACACCTCTGGCCTCACCCCAGCTCTTGTATGCATAAATAAATAAATCTTTAAAAAAAAAAGTGAGGTAGGCACCACTAGTGCTGTGGGCCGCTCTCTGGACAGCGCTCTGCCACGGAATTGCTTTCTCCATTTCCTTTGATCCCGTGGTAAAGGTTTTACTAACAATATATTTATCTGTGGTTTCAGGCTTTGAAGTTCAAAGATGTTGTCATTTACTTCTCTCAGAAGGAGTGGGAATGTTTGCGCTCTGCTCAGAAGCGTTTGTACCAAGATGTAATGTTGGAGACTTATCATAACCTGCTCTCCCTGGGTAAGTGGACCTGTCCCCCACCTCCATCCCCCACCCCAAAGAAATTCAGAATTGGCCTTCTGGAATATTTATGTTCTTTGTCATGAATTTCTTGTGAGTGCTATTCAAGGGCTGGACTGAATTGATGATTCCTGCTTACTGAAGAGAAATCAGAAATCTTTGCTCCGTCGGGCAACTCTGTCTTTTTCCATCCTGTGACCTTGACCTCTTTCTCTCACCCTAATCTGCTTACTCTTCTGTCTTGGTCATGGGTTGATGTTAATTCTGGGACACCTACAATATAACTTTCTCCCCCTTTTCTTCCCTTGCGCAGGACTTTCTGAATCTAAGCCAGATGTGATCTCCTTATTGGAACAGGGGAAGGAGCCCTGGATGGTGACAAGGAAAGAGACAGAATGGTGCCCAGGTGAGGGGGGCGACTCTGGGGAGGCCATGGCAGGTGGGGACCAGGACATGGGGGGCAGGAGGGTGAGAGGATTCCCCAGAGACAGAGTGGGGAGCAGAACAGGCGGATCTACTGAAATACACAGCTGAGGGGAGCAGCAGGCTAGACAGAGTCTGCTGTGCCATGTGGAAAGTTCTCTGGCTGGGGCTGAAGTCAGGCTGCAGTGGCTGCTGATAGCTTCATAGTGCTGAGCAGTGGGGGAGACAGGAGAGGTCTGCTGCACCATGTGGGAAGCTCCCTGGCTGGGGATCGAACTCGTGCTGCAGTGGCTGCGGATAGCTTCACAGTGCTGAGGCTTAACCCCTTGTGCCAGCAGGGAGGCCCCTGACCTGATTCTGATTCTCACTGAAGGTGAACACTACTTCCTTTTCTTCATCAGTTTCCCTCCTTTTCTCTCTCCTCAGTCTCCCTCGCCCCACGCCTCTGCCTTTTGTTCACATTAGAGCACGACACCATGAGACTTACTTACTGCTTTTAGCTTGTAGTGTCTGCCTTAGAACCTTCCTTTCTTCTCATGTGACGGTAGCTCCTGTTGTCGTTCTTGTCCTCTTACAGATTGGGAGTTCAAAAGAGAAACCCAGGATGTGTCTATAAAAGAGGAAAGTATTGAAGTTAAATCACCAAAAGAGGAGATAACAGAAACACTCATAAGTTCTCATCTTGAGGTCCCTGGAGTCAGTGGTCTCGGGGGAGGCAGAGGCCACTTGGGACGACAGGAAGCACCTTGCACGCAGGGCGGGGCGGCCTCCCAAGCAAGGCCCCCTTCCACGGTCCACAGAGCCCCTCAGGCAGTTCATACTGGAACGAAGTCCTGTGAATTCAAGGACTGTAAGGAAGCTTCCAAGAATCAGTCACACCATGTTCCCCGTGGAAGAGCCCTTCATCAGGAAAAAGACTCCAAATGTGGAGAATGTGGGAAGGCCTTTCCTAGTGGATCAGACTTGATTAAGCACCAGAGAATTCACGAGAACAAAAAAAGTCACGAAAAGAAGGGTGCTTCAGTTTGTGACCCTGAGCTTCGGAAACGCCAGAGCGTCAACACTGGTGAGAAACCTCACAAATGTAAGGAATGTGGGAAAGGCTTCCACTCTAGCTCACAACTTAGTAAACATCAAAGAATTCATATCGGGGAGAAACCCTATAAATGTAAGGAGTGCGGGAAGGCCTTTCCATCTACCTCGCAGCTTAATTTACATCAGAGAGTTCACACTGATGAGAAATACTATGAATGTAAGGAGTGTGGGAAGGCCTTCACCCGCCCCTCGCACCTTTTTCGCCATCAGACAATCCACACTGGTGAGAAACCCCACAAATGTAAAGAATGTGGGAAGGCCTTCCGTTACGACACTCAGCTTAGCCTGCACCAGATTCTCCACACCGGGGAGAGACGCTATGAATGTAAGGAGTGCGGGAAAGTGTACAGTTGTGCCTCACAGCTGAGTCTCCATCAACGAATTCACACCGGTGAGAAACCTCATAAATGCAAGGAGTGCGGGAAGGCTTTTATCTCCGACTCCCATCTTATCCGCCATCAGAGTGTTCACACTGGTGAGAAGCCATATAAATGTAAGGAGTGCGGGAAGGCCTTTCGCCGTGGCTCAGAACTTACTCGACACCTCAGAGTGCACTCCGGCGAGAAGCCCTATCCGTGTAGGGAATGTGACATGGCCTTTACTTGTAGCACGGAACTCATTCGACATCAAAAAGTTCACACGGGTGAGAGACCCCACAAATGTAAGGAATGTGGGAAAGCTTTTATTCGAAGGTCAGAGCTTACTCATCACGAGAGAAGTCACAGTGGCGAGAAGCCCTACAAGTGTAAGGAATGTGGGAAGGCCTTTGGTCGCGGCTCAGAACTGAGCCGACACCAGAAGATTCACACCGGTGAGAAGCCCTATGAGTGTAAGGACTGTGGGAAGGCCTTTCTCCGGGGCTCCCACCTTACTCAGCATCAGAGGATCCATGCAGGGCAGAGGAGTGAATGAGGAAATGTGGGGTGACTCAGAATTTAACTGACATCTGAAAAATCACACTAGTAAGACAAGCAAAAAGCCCCCAAGATGTGAGAATATGAGAAAGTGCTCGAGAATCACTGTGTCACGTAAGGGCAGAGTTTACTGGATGTTTGTTACTGATGAGAAACTTTATAATGTTAGGAATTGAGAGGGGTTTGTGTATGTTCTGGAATTTATTAGCTATCAGTTCAGTTAGTGAAAAATTGAAAAACTCCATGAATACAAAGAAAATGAGATGGCTTAAGAAGCAATAGATGTATTAGAGACAATCATTCAAATCTTTCTCAACAGCAGGGTCATTAGCCATTCTGGGTGATCAGGTGATACATGATATGTTCTGAATAACAAGTAAATTGGTGTCCCAATTTACTTGTTATTCATCTGGTAATTCACACTTAAGGGAGGCTATATTAACATAAACAAAAATGCAGTGAATTCTTCCCTTCCTTTCAAGTCTCCTTAAATATTTGCAAATTCATCCTCTCAGATTAACCTGAGCTCAACCAGAATGGGAAAGATTAAACCAAAGTCAAGTTTTTCCTTGCCTTCCGTTGTAACTCACGTCTCTTTGGGCAAATTTAACTTTTAACTGTTCTCATTTAAAGATTAGTAGTATTAGCCCACATTTCTTAGTAGCGTTGTGAAGGTTAAGTAATTATATTTCCTAGAATAGTGTCTGACTCATACTGAGAGTGTGCTAAATAAGAACAATTATATTTTCCTAATTGCGTATTAGAAATCATATGAGAGGGAGACTTTGTGTGTGCTGGAATTGTAGGAAATTTCTTATATCATCTTTTTCATTCTTGAGTATTAGGTAATTCCTTCCGAAGAAAAATTAAAGACTTAAGCTTTTATTCATACCTTGCCCTTTCACCTCATCGGGGGATATAGAATCTAAGTAGAATAAAAGCCAGTTGCTGTGATGTCAGTGGGAAGATTTAGATGATTTATTTAAATGTTTCAAAAAAAAACTAAAGGGGCCATAATGTTTGACCTCTGCTGTAGAGAATTAGAAAATGTTAGAGCCTTAGCCCAAGTCCATTTCTCTGCGAGAAAACTTAAAAGATATCTGTATAAATTTTAGGTTATCAAGGAAAATTACCATCAAGAATGAAGGGCAAAGAGAAAACTCCATGTTGAAATTTATAGGGTATGAGTTAGCTATATACTCAGAGAGACACACATCTATCAATCGGTGTAGAAAACGGTAAAGAAGGTCAATTAAGTGACCTCCATCTATATGTGGAAAGGCCAGGATTCACTCTGACCTCTCTGATTGGTGCACTGCTGTTCCTGGTCAGTTGCCAGGAAATATTTGTCGAACGGGAGAATGAGTGTGAATAAGCATGCCACTCAAGTGTGCAGAGAAGCTCCAACAAAGTAAGTGCAAAGCCAGCAGGTAAAAGCCTTAAAACAGATTGCAACCTAGAAAGAGACACTCAAGCATGGCGAGTGAAGGAGATTTAAAGCAATAAGGTGATATTGTGACAGACACCATTGGTCTCCTCACCGCTGGTGTCACTGCTCCCCCTTTCTGGGGCGGCCTGCTCCCCAGTCTCAGTGCTTGAAGCTCCCTTTCCTAACTTGTTCTGCATCCTGGCAAGTGTGCCAGGTCTTGGGTGCAGAAGATAGGAGCAAAATCTTCCCTGACAAAATCAAAGGAAATGACCTTCTTAGACAGGCTGCAAATCCGTAAGTCACTGTGATAACTGGAATTGTGGACATTTTGCAATGAGAAGGGCAAGAGACTGAGATTGGCCCAGGGAATAGATGGAATTTCCTGTGTCCTTGATACTGTTGAGCTGATAAAACAATTCAGAACTGCCCTGTTTGTAGATTATGAAATAAGAAACTACATGTATATGGGTTAGAAATTTTTACTCAACTTTTCATACTATACCTGAGTCTTGGGGAAAATATTTTCATATTTTTACACACATATATTTATACACATCATCTACTTTAGTAAACTGAGACTTTATATTAAGCTTTTTCATAGTTTATCTGAAATTGTAGAAAAGCATCTTAAATATTTTCTTAAACTTATATACACATCTCAGCTTTGATTTAGTAAGATGTAGAAATATTGGTTATCTTCAGCTTTTTTAGAGTATTCTGAAATCCTGGAAAAGAATTTTCCTGAATGAAGTAAGAACAAAGAAAAAGAACCACACCATCTAATTCCTCTAGCACCAGAGTATTTTACAGATTAAATTTTCCAACTCTTCAAGATACAGAGTCACAGCTACAGGCTAGCATCACCTTCCTACCACATTTGGAAAAGGACAGCATCAGATTAGCTGTAAAAAATAATCCTTTGTACTTAAGATTTGTGGCTCTCACAATGAAAATAGCCAATAAAATCTAGCAATTTATTAAAAGAAGTTTTTTTAATCCAGAATAAAATGGTTCATGATTTGACATGCCCATTTGTTTACAAGCGTAACATAGAGTATACACTTTGAAAAGTAGGCACTAAAATAACTTACCCTCTAAAAGGATAACTGAGAAGCCAGCCCATTCAGACTCTGCTGTGACGTCTGCACTTGTCCATATGATCACACCACGGTCTGGACGTTCATGGTCTGGACGCAGCGGTTGAGCGCTGCGCTGTGGAGCTGTCAGCAGCGCAAGATGCGAGTTCGACGCCCAGCCGGGGAGAATCCCACATGGTGCGGCAGACCTCTCCTGCCTCACCCGCTGCTCCCCTCAGCAGTGTATTTCTGATTTGCCTGTTCTGCTCCCCACTCTGTCTCTGGTGAACCCTCTCGCCACCCCATGCCTCTGGCCTGTACCCCAGTTTGTATGTAAATAAATAAATCTTTAAAAAAAAAGTTTAAAAAAAAAGATTTATTTATTTATGCATACAAGAGCTGGTTGTTGGCTGTGGGTGCGGGGAGATGAGAGGCTTCGCCAGAGACAGAGTGGGGAGCAGAACAGGCAGATCCACTGAAACACTGCTGAGGGGAGCAGCGGGCGAGACAGGAGAGGTCTGCTGCACCATGAGGGAAGCTCCGTGGCCGGAGATTGGACTCATCCTGCAGTGGCTGCAGATAGCTTCATAGGCTGAGACTTAACCCCTTGTGCCACCAGGGAGGCTCACCACCCCTTTTTTTAAATGGCAAAAGGAAACCACTTTCTGTGAAGGACCTGACAGTAAATTATACACATTGTAGGCCTTGTAGTCTGTAATGGGAAAATCAATAATGCATAAACCATGGTTCCCAAGGATATTTTTGTCTTCCCTACCCCAACCCCAGGAGACATTTGTGGTTGTCACTGTTCAGGGGACACTGTTGGTGTCTAGTGGTAAAAGTCAGGATGCTCCCAAACCCCCTGATGCTGTACACAGCCACCCCCCGCTGGCAGAATGAGCTGGTCCAGACAAGCTGGTCCAGAACGTCAGCAGCGCCCAAGTTGAGCCATCAGTCTCAGCACGTGGCGTGACCTCCAGTAAAGCTTTATAACAACAAGCGGCAAGTCGCAGGTCATGTCTGGCCTGCAGGCTACAGTTAGCAGATCACTATTCTGAAAGAGCGCAAGAGCAGGGGTGCTACCTGCCCAGGTAGAGGGTCACTGTGGGTTCTCAACCATACACAATTGCAAGGCCAGTCAGCTCAGGGAACATTAATGGGATTTCTTTAACAAAAAGGGGGAATGGAGTCTCTAAAGGCACAGAGGCTGGTTATCTCACCCAGATAGTGTCCACAGTGTCCAGAAGCCCCAAACAAAAGGTCATTCATTCAAGGGGGCTCCATCCCAGCAGTTAGGGCCTGGAACTCAGGCTGGGACCCAACTCATAGTGGCAGCTGGAGGCGCTCACATGTGGGGCAGTTGAGATGACGCTGCCGCAGCTGAAGCCACAGTCTGAAGGTCGGGACTGTACCAGACGCAGGACCAGACAGCAGTGGAGGCAGAAGCACTGGGAGGCAGTGCCAGGAGCCATTAACCCCTATGAGATGACCCAGTCACAGAGTGCCCGTCACCCACAAAAATGCTGGGTGGCACTGGCCAGTGGTGTCGGTCACCACTGATCACCAGGCGCGTTACAGCTCTCTGTGAGCACTGGCCACACCAACAACAAACAGCTCTTTGAGACACCAGGCCCGGGGCCTTTGGTGCTCCTTTCAAGCCGTGTCAGAGGCAGGCTGGATGCAGGTACAGCCAGCCTAGCCTTTGCCAAGCATTTAAACATCTTTTTTCTTGTGAGGTCAGCTCATGATCCTTATTCTTACCTCTTTTGGGGAGCCAGGCACAGAGAGTGAGCCCCAAGCTGTCTCCTGCCCTGTCTTCTCTCCTCTTTCAGATCCCCCCCCACTAGTCTGACTGGCCTGCTTTCAATTCTATGGCTGATTGGACCATTTACTAATCAGCTCACAGCTCACACCTGATCTGTACATTCTACAATCCGGGCACCAGGGGAACGTGGTGTCCACATAGAACCGGCCTGCCCTGACCTCAGAATAGGTTCATGCGCTGGGAGGCTCTGAGGAGCCACAGCCAGAGCCAACCTCAATGTGGCCAGAGGCCGCTGCTCCCGGTGGCCCTTCAGTGGGGCCGGTGGAACAGTGTAAAAGGGGGTAGGGGAGCCTGCTGGGGAGCCCCCAAAATGCCTCCCTGAAGCCCTGAACCAGGGGCTGTGTGTTCTGGGGCGTGTGGCGGGGGAACCACTGCTGTCCCCCATCATGTCTAGTCTCTGCCCACAGCCTGAGATTCAGTGGGGCCGCTGGTGATGGGTGGGAAAATGGCTGCCACCCACTGCCCCTCGCACTGCCCACAGCAGCTTTTGGGCCAGAAGCTGCCCACCGGCTGCAATGAGTAGGGGTGGGGGGTGGGGAACGACTCCTTTTTTGAAGGCTTAACTGGCACCTGAAAAGAGTCACTCTTGCTCCACACCTGTGCTGCGGGGCTTGGGTTTCAGGTGATGACAATCACCACACAGCCAGCATGTGTGAGTATGCACTAGCTCCCATTGGTCCATTTTTTTTTATACTGTAAAATGACAGGTTTATTAGGAGGATTAAAAGAGGTACCTGCAAAAAAGCAAAACAAAAAAGGTAGCTCTCCTGCCCACCTATGACTACGCAGGTGCCTCTCTATTTCTCCTTTTCCCTATAAACCTGCCCTTTTGGATATTCAAAACAAAACAAGGCCTCCCTGGTGGTGCAAGGGGTTAAGTCTCAGCACTATGAAGCTGTCTGCAGCCACTGCAGCATGAGTTCGATTCCCGGCCAGGGAGCTTCCCACGTAGCACAGCAAACCTCTCCTGTCTCACGTGCTCCTCCCCTCAGCAGTGTATCTCAGTAGATCCATCTGTTCTGCTCCCCAGTCTGTCTCTGGTGAAGCCTCTCACAAACCCCCACCCTGAACCTCTGACCTACACCCCAGTTCTACTACGCAAAAAAAAAAAAAAAAAAAAAATCCTGAAAAATCAATGAGATATCCCAAAAGAAATAGAGAAATGTGTGAATATAAATGGACCGCAAGGGAAATGTGACTGGCCGATAAACAAAAAAGATACTCAACTCACTTCTACCCTTGAAATTTGAAACTCAGAACAGAAATAGGGAAATAAGGACACTCATATTCAATAATTGAAGAGATTCAAATGGTGCAGCGATGGAGCCACAATCTGGAAAAATGTGGAGCTGAGCGTTTACAGAACCTACAGTGAACGATTTCATGGTAGATCTGTGTGTGTGTGTGTGTGTGTGTGTGGGTGTGTGTGTGTGTGTGTGTGCGCGCGCGCGTGCCTTAGAGTCTTGTCTCTTTAAAGAAATCAGAATGTACACAGAATGGTATCCAAGATCGCATTTTTATTACAGTGACAACTCATTTACATCCTTTCACAGTTTCATAGAATATTTAAGCATATTTAATATATACATATCGTGAACCAGGCTGGACTCTTTTCCATTCCAAAGAAAAGCTCGCGTCCTCCATTCAAGCAGTAGGTTGCTCCCACCATACCGGGTGAGCGGCAAAGAAAAACGTCCTGCCTCACCCACGCCTTACACATCACTCACCGTCACGTCTGACATGCCATCCCCGAAGACATTCCCTGTGGACACGGCAGCACCTACACCCAAGATTCTCACATTCTAAAGGTGTTAAGAAATACTGGGAGTGAGAATTCCACACTGGGTTAAATGAAAATTGATACCTTTTGACAAACTGACAAAGTGTACTTGAATTTCCCCCAAAGTAGAATTCCCAAAAAGTCTTTTTTTAAAGTGTCATCAGGGACTAATATTCCTTGAAATAAAGTTATGGAGAACATCAGGCTAAGGTCTTAACCTGTTGAATACAAGTTTTCTAGAGACACTGCTTGCTTGGAAAAAGACAACACGTGACCTGTTAGTGAGAGGGATTTTGTAATACATGTAAAGGGATCTTATTTAGAATTATGACGAATAGGATTTTCATAAATGAAGTTGGCCTAGATTTTGTTTTTTAGAAACTATCTTCAACCTAGTTTTGTATTGAACTGTGCAGAATTGATAAAATCTTGTTAAGGGACCTTAAGGCTTTTACCTCCATGGCGGTGAGACTTTTTTTCCCCCTTAAATTAGGGAATTAATATACACATTTGTTTCTTGGTCTGTTTGGGTTCTATAGCAAAGTTAATTGTGATAAAATATTCTTACAGAAGAGCTATAATCCTCTCTATTTTATATGTATTGGAAAACATACAAAGTTATTTTATGATTAAAACAAAATTCCCTGATAATCTGTAGTTAGGTCACCTTTATCATCATTCATACTCTAAATGTATTATTTCTCATTTTCCTTTCCTTGAATTAAGCCTGCCAAAATCTACTGACTAGATTAAATCTAGTATTGTCTAGTCTCTAAGTTATTTTAACTCTACTTTTGCTTCTCTCTGCATTGGTTTACTTTGTTTTGTTTCCATTGTCTTGACATAAATGATTATTTGTTCCTTTATCTATATGACAGGTCCTGCATGGATTGCTGAGAAGTAGAGAAATGAAGACAGGGTACCCCACAAAGTTTCCTTAATGCATGAAAGGGCATTAATTTCTGACTAAACAGAACTCTGGCGACATCTGACAAGTTAAAATACACAAACATCTCATGAACAAGCAGATCTAAGTAGTCTTTAATTTCAGCTTTGATTTTAAACATTTTATTACTGAAGATTTCAAAAACATACAAAAGTAGAAATATTAGAACAATGAACCCGTGTAAACAAACCACTTCACTTCAAGAATTATCAATATTTTAACAATCTAGTTTCTAGGTCCCATGGCCAATTATTTTTCTCTTGCTCAAGTGTTTTAATGCAAAACTGGATATTTTATCACTTCATAAATATGTACGTGTGTCTTGAATACATCAACCTTTTAATAAACACATGGATATTACTGTTCTTAACATATTATCATTTCTAAATTAATATTTCTACACACCATCTATTATTACGTCCATGTCCACTTGTCCACAATGTCCCCAAAACGTCTTTTTACATTTTATTCAAACTAGGTCCAAGTAGTTCATCTGTTCATCGGTCCATGTTGACATTTAGTTGCTCTATCTCTTAAGTCTCTTTGCCCTTCTTTTGTTTTTTTTGCCACTCATTAGCTGAAGAAATCAGATTTTTTTTTTGTAGAATTTTACACATTTTGGAATTGTGGTGCCACTGACTTTGTTCATCTATTCTCCACATTCTTAACTTTAAAGAATCTGCTTGAAGAGTTGATTCCCTTGGGTCCTGATTTGGCAATAAGGCTTCCAGGTGATGGTACGTCCTTCTTCTTGCATTGTTCCAGGAGGTGTGTATTGTCTGACAGTCTCACTTCTGTAGAGGTTTGATGTGATCAAAGGACTAAGATGATCAGCTTGATAAAATCATTATAGAGCTGCCACTCAAAATTCTTTTATCTAATAGCTTTAAAATCCATTGAGGATCACTTTCTGGACCCATTGTTTTGTCAGGGATTAGAAAATGAATTTTTGAGCCTCCCTGGTGGCGCAGTGGTTAAGCGCTGTGCTCTGGAGCTGTTGGCAGCGGTGACGCGAGTTCGACACCCGGCCAGGGAGATTCCCACATGGCGCGGCAGACTTCTCCTGCCTCGCCCGCTGCTCCCCTCAGCAGTGTATTTCCAATCTGCCTGTTCTGCTCCCCGCTCTGTCTCTGGTGAACCCTCTCGCCACCCCACACCTCTGGCCTGTACCCCACTTGTATGCATAAATAAATAAATCTTTAAAAAAAACGAATTTTTAAATCCTGCCAGTCTGTATTTACTAGTTGGATTTCACAAATAATAAAATAACAAAACACTTTAACTTGATGTTTTGGTGGCCTTGACACTCAGTTCACGTGGGAAAAACAAAAGAAATGCTGATTTTTCCCTTTATCAATTTTCAGAGTGATGAGCGGATGTCCATCATCTCCACAGCTGACCTAACTGTGCCGCCATGACCAAGGCGGCTACCCGACCACTGGTGGGGTCACATCAAAAGGCCCAAAACCCCTGATTGAAGGCAAGGCAGTCTGACCATCAAAACGTATACTGATAATCACAGAATGAAGTTTTCCTTCTTGACCTACGTGCTTTACACACACGTTCACAAACATGCACATCCACGATATTACCTTTCCACGTGGCTAGTTTTCTTTTTGCCACCTTTTTGAGGGGATTCTAAGTCATCTTGAACTGTGGCCAGACAACAGGGATTCTAAAACATTGCTTTTTGGAATTTATTATAGCAAAACAATTTCTTATTCGATTCAACAGTTGTACTCAGTCTCCAATTCATGCAATTTGTAAGGTTTCTTTGCAGCGTGAAGTTCCCGCTGCAGCTCAGGTCATAAGGAACTTCTCGCATTCGATAGGACCGCCTAGATTTGATCCAGAATAAATGAGCTTAACTTTTATAATGTTGAGCAGTGAATGACAGGAAGAATTCTACATCTACCGCTTCTACGGGGTATTCCTTTCACATGAATTCACTAATGCTAATGATGATAACAATTACAGGTAATATTTACAGAAAACATGCAATGTGGCGCTATTTTTCCAAATTATTACTTAACCCTTACAAAACTCCATTACACGGTGTGGCAGGCTGGCTTTGACTTGGCCTCTAAATGTTCTTGCCTCCTGGAATTCACACTCTTGTGCAACCCTCTTCCCCTGCTGTGGGGCAGTCTATAACTTTCTCCTAACCAGTAGAAGATAGCAAAGATGATGAGATATTATTTCAGTGCTTAGGTCATACAAGATTATAACTTTCAGGATGCTAGCAAACTCGACTGTCTTCTTGGCTTGCACACTTGGATAAAATGAGCAGCCCTGTTGAAGAGGTCCAGTTGGCAAGGAACTGAGTTCAGTCTTCACTCAACAGCCAGCTCAAAACTGAAGACCTCAGGGTGACAGCCCCCAAGGAAACGAATTCAATCAACAACCATGTGCTGTTCAAAGTGGATACCTCCCCCAGTCCAGACTTCAGAGAGACCTTGATTTTAGCTTTATAAGAGAATCTGCAGCAGAGGACCCAACTAAGTTATCCCCAAACTCCTGACCTATATAAATTGTGTATATTTTAATAAATGTGCATATCTTAAATGACTAAGTTGGTGGAAATTTATTACACAGCAATAAATAACTACTATACACAGGTACTATTACCATCATGTTCCAACTGAGCAAATGAGGCAAAGAAGTTTGTGTACCTTGTCCAATAATACACTGGTAATAAAGTGGTGAAACGGAGACAGTGATAGATAAGGTTAGAGATTTTCCTACATTCATTTCATTATTCCCTCATATATATTTGCTGAAGATCAACAGTATTTGAATGTTGATGCATGGCTTTTAAAGCAACATTTTTTCCTGCAATATGAAATCTCCTATCCTTATTTGTGACCATGAAACAATTTTTTTCAAAATTGAATTTTGTGATGTTCTATAATAGAATGTACGGTTGAAGGCGACATTAAATTCCATTATGAATTTTCTGATGTTGAGTAAGGTGGGAATGTTGTCGAAAGGCCTTCTTACATTCCTTACATTTGTAGGGTTTCTCACCAGTATGAATTCGCTGATGTTGAGTAAGAAATGAATACAGTCTGAAAGCCTTTCCACACTCCTTACATTCATAAGGCTTCTCACCAGTATGAATGCTCTGGTGTTGAGTCAGCTGCGAAAGCAGTCTGAAAGGCTTTCGACATTCCTTACATTCATAAGGCTTCTCCCCAGTGTGAATACTTTGATGTTGAGTGAGTTGGGAAAGCAGTCTAAAGGCCTTCCCACACTCATCACATTCATAAGGTCTCTCCCCGATATGAATGCTCTGATGGGAAATAAGCTGTGAGTAACTACTAAAGGTTTTCCAACACTCCATGCATTCATAAGGCTTCTCACGGGTGTGAATTCTCTGATGGCGAACAAGTTGTTGCCTTAATCTAAAAGTCTTCCCACATTCCTTACATTCATAGGGCTTCTCACCGGTATGAATACTCTGATGGACAGTGAGCTGTTGGCATATTCGAAAAGTCTTCCCACACTCCTTACATTCATAAGGTTTCTCACCAAAATGAATTTTCTGATGTACTCTAAGGTCTGGACCGCATACAAAGGCTTTCCCACATTCCTTACATTCATAGAGCTTCTCAGCAGTGTGAAGTCTCTGATGGCGCGTAAGGTGTGTACACTGCCTAAAGGTCTTCCCACACTCCTTACATTCATAGGGCTTCTCACCGGTGTGAATTCTCTGATGGCGAGCCAGTTGCTGATGTACTCTAAAGGCCTTTCCACATTCCTTACATTCATAGGGCTTTTCCCCAGTATGAAGTCTCTGATGTTGGGTAAGTTCTTGGAGTACTGTAAAGGCCTTCCCACAGTCCTTACATTCATAGGGTTTCTCACCGGTGTGAAGTTTGTGATGTCGAATAAGGTGGGCACGCTGTCTGAAGGCCTGCCCACATTCCTTACACTTATAGGGCTTCTCACCAGTGTGAATTCTCAGGTGTTGACTGAGAGTTGAACGGCGGATAAAGGTCTTCCTACATTCCTTACATTCATATAACTTTTCCCCATTATGAACTATTTGATATTCAGCAAGAAAATTATGCTTTTTGTAAGTGGTCATTTTTTCAGAGGTCATTTTCCCTGGCCCAAAATAGCCCTCTTGTGGCTCCTTTTGGCCCTCAATGTTGCTTTTGCATTCCCATTCATTTCTAAAAATGGAGTCCTGAAGGCTATAGCTTTTAATTCTTTCCATTATCTCCCATTGGAATGAATATATTTCATAAATGTCCTTTTCCGGAGATAAAGTATTGGTCCTGTTTCTGGACTCCAAATCTGAAAGAAAACAAGAAAGCAAATACATGCTGTTTCCTTGTTCCAGAAGGAAGAAAACTTCTATAGAGAAATAAGAGGCACCTGAAATAATGTCTATTAAAAAGTGAGTGGAGGGCCTCCCTGGTGGCGCAGGGGTTAAGTCTCAGCACTATGAAGCTATCAGCAGCCACTGCAGCACAAGTACAATCCCCAACCAGGGAGCTTCCCACATGGCGCAGCAGACCTCTCCTGTCTTGCCCACTGCTCCCCTCAGCAGTGTACTTAGTTGATCTGCCTGTTCTGCTCCCCACTCTGTCTCTGGTGAATCCTCTCACCACCCCACACCTCTGGCCTACACCCCAGTTCTTGTATGCATAAATAAATAAATCTTTAAAAAAAAAGTGAGTGGAGCAGACATCTATAAAACACAGGTATTTCAGCTACAGTAGCACACAGGTGTAGCCAAAAAACCTTATCTTCTGCAAAATCACACGCCCCAAACTTGCAGAACTTATAGGGAAAACCAGGCTGGAGCAGACTATGCAAATCTATGCAGCTGTATTAGCAGAGCGTTTACAAGTAATTCCTATCCAAGAGATAATCCAGAGAGTGGCTCAGCATGGCTGAAGGCCACTGCAATGGATATGAAAATGCACAAAAATGAAGTGAAAATGTTGGATGTCAGGTGCTGAATTTGCATATGAAAATACAGCCCTGGGCCAGCAAGGCTAACATTAAGACCTCTCCTGTTTGGCCCGCTGCTCCCCTCAGCAGTGTTTCAGTAGATCCGCCTGTTCTGCTCCCGACTCTGTCTCTGGTGAATCCTCTCACCCCACACCTCTGGCCTACACCTCAGCTCTTGTATGCATAAATAAATAAAAATAAATATTTAAAAGAGAGGGGGGGAGAGAGAGAGAAAGAAAGAGCGAACAAGAAGGGTGCCATCTGCAAGGCAGGAAGAGCGTGCTCATTAGAGCCTGCCCAAGCTGACACTCGAATTTTGGACTTTCAGCTTCTGGATTAGTGAAAAAATTAATTTCCTTGTATAAGCCACCCAGTCATGGTATTTTGTTACAGCAACCCCAGACCACTAATACGGATATAGATAGAGAGGACGTGTACTCACTGATCAAGATAAAGAATAGCCCCTCTCTGTTCCAATCTTTTACCCATCACCCCTCATGAGACACTGTGTTTACCTTTTTTTTTTTTTTTTAAAGATTTGCTTATGCATATAAGCTGGGGTACAGACCAGAGGCACCGGATGGTGAGAGGGTTCACCAGAGATAGAGTGGGGAGCAGAACAGGCAGGTCGACCGAAATACACTGCTGAGGGGAGCAGTGGGCGAGGCAGGAGAGGTCTGCTGCGCCATGTGGTTAGCTCCCCAGCCGGGCGTCAAACTCGCGGAGCCGCTGCCGACAGCTCCACAGCGCAGCGCCCAACCGCTGAGCCACCAGGGAGGCCCTGTGTTTACTTTTTATTTTGAAATTACTGTAGAGTTATAGGGGGTTGCCAAGAAACATTGATCCTTCTCCAAGACCATCATATCTTAATTATCGTAATTTCATAATCAATCTTGAAGAGTTTTAAAGTCATGTTCTTTAAGTCCTATAATATGCTCTTCCTGTCTCAAGATTGTGTTAGACATGTGTGGTTCTTTGCTTTCCCATATAAACTTGAGGATCAGCTTGTTAATATTTATGTTAAAAAATGCCTAAGATTCCAGTTAGAACTGTGTTAAATCAATAAAACAGATGTTTGTACAGTACAGAGTCTGCCCATTGCCAAAATGATCTCTCTCCATTTATTCAGATTTTTCATTTCTCTCAGCAGCGTTCCATGGCTTCTAGTGTAGGCGTCTTGCCAGATTTATTCCTTAGTGTTTGGGTTTTTGACACTATTGTAAATTGAGTTATTAAATTTTCTAGTGTTTTTTTTTCTCAGTATATAAACACAATTGACTTTTATATATTAACCTTGGGTCCTGGGATAGTATCATGATCTTCACTTATTAAGTAGTTGTTTTAATTCCTTAGGATTTCTACATACACAAGCAGGCCATGTCCAGATTTTTGCTCCTTCCTTTTTGATCTTTATGTCTCTTATTTTTTTTGCCCTTATTGCAAAGCTAGGATCATCAATGCAATGTTAAATATATGGCGTCTTAATCTCAATCACAGGGGAAAATACTTCAATCAAATATGAGAAGTTTATGATACATTTAGTTTTGTTGTTTTTTGGCTTTTTTTTTAGCACATACCCTTTACTAGGCTGAGATAGTGCTCTGCAAGTTTTAGTTTCCTGAAAGTTTTTATCATGAATAGATGTTGAACTTTGTCATGTTATTTTTACATGTATGAAGATGATGACATGATTTCTCTCATTTCTGTTAATACAGTGAGTTATATGGATGAGTTCTTTAATATTAAATCATGTTTGGTTTCCTGAGATCAACTCTGCTTGTTCAAAATCTCTGTATTTTGCTGGGTTTGATTTACTAATATTTTGTTAAGGATTTTACAGCTATGAAGGGTCTGATCTGTCATTTTTTTTTCTTTTTGGTAATTTCTTTGGCAGATCATCATTTAAGAGTTATGTGAGTCTCACAAAACAAGCTGAGAAGTGTTCTTTCTGAAGTGATTTAATATCGTCGCTATTCTTTCTTTTTTTTTTTTAAATTTATTTATTTATACATACAAGCTGGGGTACAGGCCAGAGGCGTGGGGCGGTGAGAGGCTTCTCCAGAGACAGAGTGGGGAGCAGAACAGGCAGATCAGAAATACACTGCTGAGGGGAGCAGCGGGTGAGGCAGGAGAGGTCTGCCGCACCATGTGGGATTCTCCCCGGCCGGGCGTCGAACTCGCCGCTGCCGACAACTCCACAGCGCAGCGCTTAACCGCTGCGCCACCGGGGAGGCCTATTCTTTCATTTTTAATGGACTTCACCAGTGACAGATGAGCCTGGCATTTTCATTGTAGAAAGATTTGTGATGACAAATTCAATTACTTTAATAGACAAAGGTTTTTCATATATATTTTTTTATCTTGTGTCAGTTCTGGTAATATCTGGTAATATCTTTAAATAATATCTTGTATTATTTAAGTTTCAGATTCACTGGCATAAAGTTAGTTAGGGTAAAGTCTTATTCTTTTAATGGCAATAGGATGTGAAATGAAAACCTCTCTTTCGTTTCTGATATTAGTGATTTACGTTGTCTCTCTTTTTCTCTTGATTAATCAAGCGAGATGTTTGTCAACTTTCTTGATCTTTTCAAGAAATCAACTTTGGCTTTATGGTTTGTTTTCTACTTCTGCTCTTCTATTTTGTTGGTTTCGGCTTTTTTATTTATTATCATATCTTCCCTTTCTGCTGATGTGAGATGAGACACTCTCTTTGATGTGAGAGACACATGAGAAACAGGAAGTTGTCATCAAGACCAACAGGAAGTCCCTTTGGTAGCTTAAGCTTAAAAGATTTTAAATTTGCTTCCAGGTCTTGGCCATGAGTCTCTGATGACAGGTCCCCAACAGCACCTCAAAGGTGTGGTTCCACCCTCACAGGCATAGCCACCGACTGAGGTAAGGACATCCCGGTCCTGCTCAGCCCTCACTCACCAGGGCAGTGTCTTCTCATCCCTTCCCTCACAACCATCCAGGGGTCCTTCCCTTCATCCAATAAGGTGATCACTTCTGGTTTAGAAATGGAAGGTCCTGCTTAAAAGACAATGTGACAAGAAATCATAAGCCCTGAAGTTCTTAGATTCAGATTTGGTTAAATTTACAATTAACAAGAGATCAAAATGCAAGGGAGTGGAAGGACAGTCATACTAGGGGAAACTCAGGACCACCGGGCAATCAGATGACTCAGAAGAGGCCTTAGTATAATTCAAACTCACACAAGTTCTGCTAGGAGGCAGTCTTGTGCAGTGGTTTAGAACACAGAATCTGTACTGTGATTGCTTGGGTTCAAATCCTGCCTTTGTTGCTATGTTACCTTCATGAATTATTATTATTTTTTAAAGATGTATTTATTTATGCTTACAAGAACTGGGGTACAGGCCAGAGGAGAGGTGTGGGGGGTGAGAGGATTCACCAGAGACAGAGTGGGGAGCAGAACAGGCGGAATGATTGAAATGCACTGCTGAGGGGAGCAGTGGGCGAGACAGGAGAGGTCTGCTGCGCCATGTGGGAAGCTCCTTGGCTGGGAATCAAACTCGTGCTGCAGTGGCTGCCGATAGCTTCATAGTGCTAAAACTTAACTCACTGCGCCACAAGTGAAGCCCCATGGTAAATTATTAACCACTTATGCTTCAATATTCTCATCAGAAATGAGACTAATATCATATTCCTCACAGAGTTGTTGTGGGAATTAATCAATGTACAATAAACAGACTAGTGCTGAAGCACAAATATATGCAGATATTACAAACATGTAGTACAACTGTGTGTAACAGCTATTAGTATTTATCATCATTTCGCTGAGAGGAGAATAAGAGGCTTCCAGAGATCCCCTGAGAGTCTTTCTAGACTGTTTGGTCAAAGTTCAATACAAAGTTCTTAGATTTTAACTTTCAGCCACAAAGCAGGTAGACCTGACTAAAACTATTACAAGAAACAGAACACAATCACTTGAGTTTTACATGCACACTGTGGCTCCCCGCCATACTCATTAAGTTCAATAGGCTCCTCTGATTTTCAGACAGACTCAGCAGCCCTGTGTCTAGGTCTTTTTTTTTTTTTTAAAGATTTTATTTATTCATTTTTGTGTAGAAGAACTGGCGCATGGCCAGAGGTAGTGAAGGGTGGGGGGGTGAGGGGATTCACCAGAGACAGAGTCGGGAGCAGAACAGGCAGATCTACTGAGATACACTGCTGAGGGGAGCAGCGGGCGAGACAGGGGAGATCTGCTGCGCCATGTGGGAAGCTCCCTGGCCGGGGATCGAACTCAGGCCGATGTGGTGGGCCATGACAGTGATACCACTGAGACTTAGTTCCTAGGCCACCAGGGAGGCCCCCTGTATCTAGGTCTAACCCTTGCAGGGGGACTGGAGAGGAAAGTTGCACCTAGACATCAGTTCTGAACTCAGACACAATGTGAAATCTAGCTTCCAGTTTCCAAACCCGGTCCTTCAGAAGCTAAGGAAACAAGAAAATGACAGGACCAAAAGAGGCTGAAGGTCACAGCAGGATGGGAGTGATGGAGCGTGAAGTAGAGGGGCCTGTCTCCAAATTCACAAGCTGGAATCACCTCTTTGGGAGCAGGAAAAACATGTATCCACCTACTCAAAAATACAGCCCTGAAACTGAGCAGGGGAAGTCAGTGTCACGTGGGGTAAACAGCCTTACCCAGAGAGATGAAGTTGCTGTAGTTCTCCCACATCACATCCCTGTACAGGTCCCTCTGAGCGGAGTCCAGGAACTCCCACTCTTCCTGCGAAAAGTCTATGGCCACGTCCCTGAACGTCACTGAACCCTGGAAAAAGAAAACTCACGTATTACTTGTAATAAATGAATAACTTTTTATTTTAATGAAAAGAGAGGAGATCGAAGACTGCACTGCAATGAGGAGGCCGCACGGCAAGCAAAGGGGGCTCCAGCTGCATACAGAGGACAGTGAGGAAGGGAGCGTCACTGCAGCAGGGACCCCGCATGTCTGATATAGCCCAACAGTTGCAGTTAAGATGAAATTTCACCCAGACAGATCTGGAAATGTATAAAATAACCAAACAAAAGTTCCAGTTAAAACAGTGCACATAAGTCTTCTGCAAACTACATTTCTACCACAAATTCTTTTTTGTTTAAGGGTTTATTTATTTAAGCCTACAGGAGCTGGGGTGTAGGCCAGAGGTGGTAGAGGGCGGTGAGAGGATTCACCAGAGACAGAGTGGGGAGCAGAACAGGCGGATCTACTGAGATACACTGCTGAGGGGTGCAGCGGGCGAGGCAGGAGAGGTCTGCTGCGCCATGTGGGAAGCTCCCTGGCCGAGGATCGAACTCAGGCCACAGCAGTGACAGCGCTGATATTTAACCACCAGGCCACCAGAAAGACCCCGATACATATTTTTTAATGTCAAATTGTGTATGGGAGACACTCATTTTTCCTACAGAAACCAGACCAAAAAACCTTGCATTTTGTGAAATAAGCTTTCTCTGAAGTTTGAACACTAAGGTCAAAAGTTGTTCTATTGGAAAATGTTACAGGGGACATTCTACAGAGAAAGCCTGCATTTTTCTACAGGCATTTTCCACTTTTGCTGCCTCGAAGCTCTTACAGAGACTTGGGAACAAGGAAGGGTACATAGAAGACTAAGTTGTCTATCCCCAACCCTCAAAGGAAGGAGAGGACCAGCAGCAGGTTCTTGGGTGGAGCTCAGCCAGGCAGGAAATTTCAGGATAAGGTACGAATTTGGACACAACCCTTGAGACTGACAATCCTTCAAAAAGAAGAATGAGGGCCTCCCTGGGGGTGCAGGGGGTTAAGTGTGAGCACTACGGAGTTATCCACAGCCACTGCAGCACAAGTTCGATCCCCAGCCAGGAAGCTTCCCACCCCTACACCTCTGGCCTACACTCCAGTTCTTGTACGCATAAATAAATCAATCTTTAAAAATAATAACAAAAAAACCACAAAAATCAGAGAATGAAACATAGACTCACATGAGCCATAGTTACAAGCTGTAAGAACAGGTCGGCCCTTTTCAAGATGTCTCCGTGGGAGCAGTGCAGGGCCCAGGGAAGCCGGATCTGGAAGAAGAAGTCGTGAAACCAGATGTGCCTTAGAGCTCCCCAAGTGATTTCTGTCCACATGAGCTTTTCTCCTCTTCACTCCTACACCCAAACTATTCCCCACTGCCACACCCACACCCGCACCTACCCACACCAACAGAGGGGAGCATGGAGCACCGAGAAACGCAAGCCCTGAAGCAGCGCATCTGAAGCACGAGGGGCTTGGGGGAGAAGCCGTGGTGCTGTGGCAGGATGTCTGCGCGCGCCCGTGTGCAAACGTGGGTCTGGTCCCGACACTGACTTGTATGAGCTGCCCTAAGCAGCTCTTCCTCCCTCCAGTACAACTTTTCAGGGCTGAGAAGGGCCACGCCATCCACACACAGTCTCCTTTGAGGCCTCAGGGTCCTGCCTGAACTTTCTAGACACAAAGACTGAAAATTTCCCAGACAGCCTGGCTGCTCCTGCCCCGGGCCTTGCCTCCACTAGGGTGACTCACCACTGTTTCCAGTCTGGACAGTCCCTGTCACCCATCCTTGGCTGCCCCCAGCCCCCAGCATCCCACCTGGGGACAGGACTCATGAGCTGACCAATGCCTTTACCAAAGACCCTTTGTGGCATGGGTTTGACTCCAGGACAGGGCGCTTCCCACATGGCGCAGCAGACCTCTCCTGTCTTGCCCGCTGCTCCCCTCAGCAGTGTATTTCAGTCGATCTGCCTGTTCTGCTCCCTACTTTGTCTCTGGTGAATCCTCTCACACACACACACCCCCACTCTGGCACTTTTGGCCTACACCCCAACTCTTGTATGCATAAATAAATAATTAAAAAAAAAATGTGGCCTGAAATGAACTCATGCTGTCAAAACTTCAATCCACTTCTCAAATTCTCTTCCCTTCTACTATTAATCTCTTCCCTTGTTAATACAGACATGTCAAAAATGCTATCACAAAATTGTAAAATGTAAAATCCCGGTCATCAATCAAACCACCTCTCATCTTCCCCTGCTTTTGAACTCAGGGCAGTGAAGAAGATCAAAGACTCCAACTAAACTGCAATCTCAACAAATCACAGCCTAAAATAAAGCTCTTCAGTTGGGCTTCTCTTCAGGTTTACCTCAGATCACTCAAATGATTAGAGAGAAACAGCTCACAGGAGGATTTTTTTTAATTTTTAAAAAAGGTTTATTTATTTATGCATACAAGCTGGGGTGTAGGCCAGAGGTGTGGGGGGTGAGAGGATTCACCAGAAACAGAGTGGGGAGCAGAACAGGTGGATGTACTGAAATATCCTGCTGAGGGGAGCAGGCGGGGGAGACAGGAGAGGTCTGCTGCGCCATGTGGGAAGCTCTTTGGCTGGGTATTGAACCTGTGCTGCAGTGGCTCCGAATAGCTTCATAGTGCTGCATGTACCACCAGGGAGGCCCTCACAGGAGGATTTAAGTGATTCAGAAGAACCCAACTAGAGAGGAGAGTGTGTGTGTTGGGGGTGGGAAAGAGGGGAGTGTGGGAGCTTTGTTTCTGGTCATATAATTCCCATCATTCACTGGATAGGAAGGCAAAACACCAGGTCAATGAACAAGACATTTCAGGTGTCAGTATCTAATCATCCAAAGACCAGTGCCTGTATAAGGTGGCAAAATCAGTTCTATTAACTGGAAAGAAATGGTTGGAATGTTGCGCAGTAGAAGAAAAATTCTTTTGTAAAGGGCTAAGTCCAACTGAAGAATGTTGGGAAGGATCTAAGCGACCTCGAACAATTCTAAAATGGTGACTGTTTCTGAATTGAGATTAGGAGAAGCAATGATTAACTGGAGGCTGCTATCATGAAGTGATTCAGGGCAGTTTAGCCATGGGTACCATCGACAATTAATGGCCCCCGTAATAAAATAAAAATAGCAAAGCGATGCTGGAGCCTCCTGGGCAAGAGAGCTGTAAACTCTCAAAGAGGGAGTCGTTATGACATTTTACCACTGCTGGACGACCTGGGGAGAACGAATGTTTCTATCAGCTTTGCAGCTGGTGGGATCTGTCTCTTCCCTCCGAGGCCAATGAATGGCAGGGCTGTTTTTTCTCTTCTGTCTGAGGTGATTTTAACTCTTAAGCAGCATAAGCAGATGTCCCCATGCCCAGAATAATAAAAGCACATTTCATGAAACAAAGAAGAAACACATATTCCCCTTGATCATGTATCACTGCATGGCTGACGCGTATATATACTTATGATGGCTGATACATCAGCACTCACTTTCTCTCTTCTTCCTAAAGCTCAGAGGGTCTGGGGAAGGAGACAGAAGACTGAGACGCTGAGCCTTTCTGGCCACATCAGGACACGCCCCCGCCGCCCAGCCAGCCCCTACCCGGCACCTCTCAAATAACCCAGTGAAAGCGAGAGGGAGCTTGGGGGAAGCTAACCCCTCGCGCAGACAGGATGAAAGGCCAGAGAACAAAGGCCAGGGCTAGGCTCTGTCTCCGCGATCGCGGCAGTTTCCTTGGGAGGGGGCTCCGGGGGCGCTGCTCGTTCTGGGATCTGCAGCTTTCTTCGCAGAACTGCGTCGTTTTGTTGGGGGGGCCTTCACTCGGGGGTGCATACATCTAACTCGGAGCCATTCTGGGCCGCCGTCTCTGTGCGGCCCAGAAGAGGGAAGGCCGAGGACGCATCACGTAGGGCACCTGTGCCCGGTCAGCGTCTCAAACGCCACAGTCACTCAACCCCGTTACACTGAGGCCCGCGCCGCCCCCGCGCCGCCCCCGCGCCCATTTCCTCAATGCACGCGACCAACTCACCTCGGAGCCAACACGGCCAAGGAAGCCGGAAGGAAACCACGCGCAAAGGCCTATGGGAAATGTAGTCCGCGGTGGGAGCGCCTAGTCTCCGCCCAAGTGGCTGCGGGAGAGCGCGGGCGCTGGTGCTCTAGACGCGAACGCGCCGCGCCCCTGGGGGTTTGAATTTGGGCTTGTGGCGGGAGGGACTGGGGGAGCCCAGGATGCCACGAGGAACGCTCTGTGACTTCCCCTACCCCCACATAGGCTAAAATATTCTCTGTGCATTTACGTCTGTTTGTGGTCTGTTCCTGCACGAACGCCACATCATTTGATTAGAGAGGCTTTTCAGTATTTTTAAATAGCGGATGGGATGACTGTCCCTTTGCAGCCTTCCTGTGTCAGTGTTGGCCTGGCTGTTCTCCTGTGACCCTGTGCTGCTACTCCTATGAATGCTGGCACCTCTTCCAGGTGTAATGATTGACTGGCCTGCCCCCCTACAGTCACTCTTCCCATGTCTTTTCTCCCCACAGGCCTTAATATGATCAGACCACTCACTGGTGGTCTGCTTCCCGGATTTTTTTTTTTAAAGATTTATTTTTTATTTATACATACAAGCTGGGGTACAGGCCAGAGGCGTGGGGCAGCGAGAGGGTTCACCAGAGACAGAGTGGGAAGCAGAACAGGCAGATCAGAAACACACTGCTGAGGGGAGCAGCAGGGGAGGCAGGAGAGGTCTGCCGCAGCATGTGGGATTCTCCCTGGCCAGGCAGCAAACTCGCCCACTGCCGACAGCTCCACAGCGCAGCGCTTAACCGCTGCGCCACCAGGGAGGCCGTGCTTCCCGGATTTTCTTTGGGGTTGGTAACCTTCAGGATTCACTAGCAGATTCACTAGCATGTTAAGACCAGGACATCCCTGGCACACAGTAGGCACGGACTTGTGCGGTGTACACAACCACTTTCTACATGTATCCTTCATTAGCATTCTGCTGGGTTTCTGGTTCAGTTTCCCAGTTTCTTGATAATGTACTTGAGCATTTTTTCACATCTTTATTGGCCAATTGGATATCTTTTTTTGTGTGTTTATTTGATTCTTCCTTCTTCCCTGCCCACTTTTCTTGTCATCTGTAGAAGTTATGTATTTTGGATCTTTAGTCAAACATATATACTGTGAATATATTGTCCTGTGCCTAGTCTTTCTTAACGGAGTCTTATTAAGACTTACAGATTTTTAAATTTAATATAGTAAAACTTACTATTTTAAAGCAGTGATCCAATGGAGAAAGAACATTACATAAATTAATGGAAATTATGAGGGGTGATACACAATTTTCTTTGGGAAGAATTCTTACAGTTTGATAAAGGAGCAACCTGTTTTTAGAAGGAAAAAGAATAAACCATAATGTTACACGCAGACATCAAGTAGCGATGTCCTAATGTCATTTAAAAAAAAGAGAAATGACTCTGAAATCACAGCAACTATTGGTAGTTATAAGGAAAGACTAAGTTTTCCACCTTAAGAAAAAATAAATTATGCCAGTATCTATCTCCAGTTTCTTTTTATTAGTCTGGGACCTAATTTATATGAAGTTATATGAATTTCTGCTAAGCAGTGTGAAAAGCTCATTATTTCATATTGACATACAGTGTATGCTAGTTATACTGTTCTTCTGCTGTGTAATAAGTTATACCAAATGGTGGTGTAGAGGAGGCAAAACAATTTCCCTCCACTATTCTAGGTTTTTTGAAAACCCATTATAAAAAAAGACAAGCTAATAGAAGAAAAACAGACTTGCTGAGTAACAAGTATACCTCCTGTTTACATAGGGGATACCCAGGAAAACTGAGTCACTTACTGAACTGGCTCAAGCCTTATATTAAAAAAGAATAATTATATGTATATAGTAATAAGCCTTAATTTTACAAAGTAAAAAATATGTATGTATATAACAATAAATATGAAACCTTTAAAATATTTTCGAAATTCCTCGATATATGTAGTTATTTCACCCTTTCTGTACAAAAGCTGTTAATTCTTTTCAAAATAAAGAACGTCCTTGGATAAAGTGTAGTTTTATTATTTCATTAATTTTTACTTTCATGGGCCTCCCTGGTGGTGCAAGAGGTTAAGTTTCAGCACGATGAAGCTATCCACAGTTCAATCCACAGCCAGGGAGCTTCCCACCTGGCACAGCAGACCTCTCCTGTCTCACCCGCTGCTCCCCTCAGCAGTGTATTTCAGTACATCTGCCCGGCACCTCTGGCCTACACCCCAGCTCTTGTATGCATAAATAAATCTTTTTTAAAAAAATAGTAAATTAATTTAGAATGGGGCCACACAATGTATATTTTTCTTAAGAACAAATTAAAAAGAATCTCATTATTTTAACAAAAATAAATAATATGAAGTTCAGTAGATGTTGATGAAAGACATTTATTCATTGTGTACAGTCTCTCACATGAATTTCCAAAAGCGAACTATTAATGATAATAATAAAAAACAAATTTACATGCTTAAAACAGTATCCATATTATTACATGTCCTGATTCTGTGGGCAGGGCTCAGCTGGTTGACCCTTCTGTTCTATGTGGTGCCAGCTCAGGACACTCAGTGGCATTCAGCCAGCGGCTGGCCTGGCGGACCCAAAACTAATTCACTAAATGTCTGGGTCTGCGCGTCAGGAGCTGGACTCGGTAGGGCGCTCTCCTTCTCTGCGGAGTCTTGGTGGGCTCTTCAGCAGAGTAGCCAGACTCTTTAACCTAACAGCTCAGGCGTCAAACTGAGCATTCCAAAAGAGGCAGTCGAATGTGCCAGTCACACCTGGCTGCGGACACCGGCACAGACCTGCTTCTTTATCCTCCTGTTCAAAGCGGCCACAGTCTGCCCAGATTCTGAGGCGAGGATGTGGAGTCCTCCTTTGGGTGGGAGGAGTGTTAACGAATGTGCAGCAGTCTTTACTCTGCCACAATACATTAGCATTTTACAAGTGAAATTATAGCACAGAGCAATCTTGTTCAATAAAACCAAGTGGAAAAGTGATGAGACATAGATGAGTGTCTTTCCCCCATTTGTTCTATTAACAGAATTGGTTTTGAGAATGAACGTGAACATTAACACCTTCTTTAAATGATAAAACCTTCCACTGCCAAGTCAGTTGAACATATGATGAAAAAGGGATTAGTTACCACAATCTGAGTTTTATACAAAACAGGACTGAAGACTTTCTTATATTTTTACATTATGAATTTTCAGATGATGAGTAAGGTGTGAATGCTGTCTAAAGGCCTTCTTACACTCCTTACATTCATAGGGTTTCTCACCAGAATGAATTCTCAGATGTTGAATAAGGGATGAATTAAGTCTGAAGGCCTTCCTACATTCTTTACACTCAAAGGGTTTCTCGCCAGTGTGAATGCTTTGATGTAGAGTAAGTTTTTGGCGCAATCTAAAGGCCTTCCCACATTCCTTACATTTATAAGGTTTCTCACCAATATGAATGCTCTGATGTTGTGTAAGTTGTGAAAGAAGTCTAAAGGCCTTCCCGCACTCCTTACAGTCATAGGGTTTAACGCCAATATGAATACTTTGATGGGAAATCAGTTGTGAGTAACGACTGAAGGCCTTCCAGCACTCCTTACATTCGTAAGGCTTCTCACCAGTATGGATCCTGTGATGAAGAATAAGATGATAACCACGACTGAAGGTCTTCCCACACTCCTTGCACTCATAGGGCTTCTCGCCAGTGTGAATTCTCTGGTGGAGTGTTAACTGCTGGCGGACTCTGAAGGCTTTCCCGCACTCCTTACATTCATAGGGCTTCTCACCAGTATGAAGCTTGTGATGTACTCTAAGGCCAGAGCCACACAAAAAGTCTTTCCCACATTCTTTACACTCATACAGTCTGTTAGCGATATTAAGCTTCTGATGTCTAGTGAGGTGTGCATACTGCCGAAAGGCCTTCCCACACTCTGTGCACACATAGGGCTTCTCACCAGTGTGGATCCTCTGGTGGAGAGTAAGCTGACCACGCACTCTGAAAGCCTTCCCACACTCCTTACATTCATAGGGTTTCTCACCGACGTGGATTTTCTGGTGGACTCTAAGTTCTGGGCCACATATGAAAGATTCTCCACATTCCTTACACTCATAGAGCTTTTCACCAGAATGAAGTCTCTGATGGCGCGTGAGGTGTGCTGTCTGTCTAAAGGCCATCCCACACTCCTTGCATTCATAGGGTTTCTCACCAGTGTGAATTCTGTGATGAAAAGTAAGTTGCTGGCGCACCCTAAAGGCCTTTCCGCATTCCTTACATTCATAGGGTTTCTCAACAAAATGAATTTTCTGATGTGGAGATGTGCGTTTTTGGTAAGAGGATGCTTTTGGAGATGTAATTTTCATCTGACCAAAGTAATCTTCTTGTTTTTCACATTTTCTTTTGGACTCCCAATCACTTTTTAAAATGAGCCCCCTCAGGCCATGGTTTTTAATTCTTTCCATTATCTTCCACTGGGATAAGTTAATTTCATAAATGTCATTTTCTGAAGATAACTTCTTAGTCTCACACCTGGTGTCCAAATCTGAAACAAAACGAGAGAGCAAACATGGAATTTTTTTTCTCTAAAAGTAAAATTTCTACAGTAAAAATAAAAGACAACCAAAGTAACGCCTAACGAAATTTTTAAAATATTGCTAATATAATTTGAAATAAACAAAGCAAAAGGAATCGCCAGGAAAAATAAGAGCTCATACAAGAAAGCGAGATTTAGCGAACATTTTAAGTTGGTGGTTCTCAAACTGAGATGTGGATCAGAACCCGCAGGGAGCGGGTTTCAAATATTGAGGTTCAGAGAACACCCCAAATCTCTTATATCAATTCTACAGTCCCGGGCGACCCTATATTTAATATTCTCCAACACAGTGAGTCTGAGGGAGATGAAAGGTTGAGAAAATTCATACTTGAACTTTTTCAACAATTTTCTTTATTGGTAGACTAAAATCAAACTCACTGTGACTTCAAGTTCTCTGCTTACCTATAACACATCATCTTAAACCACCGTTCTCCCCTGACATCTCAGAACATGTCCCAACCTACTGCCACCTCGTAGGAACCTTTCCGTTCTTCTGACTGGGCTCTCTGCATGGTTGGCTACTTCTCGTCCTGATCGTCTTAGATTAAAAGTCGTATTTTCTACCAAAACTAGAAATTAATGACGAAACTTTTAAAAAGTGAATCCACTTGAAATTTTAGAAGTCATTATTAAGTAACTTTTAGATTAATAGGGAAATAAGATCCAAAATAGTATTGTTTTAAGAAAATGAAAATATTTTAAAATCTCAACATTAAATTAGTAGTATACAAAAATATTCCCATAGTTCTTACAAGAAAATTCAAATACTTCAATATATATAGCAATAAAAATGAGAGAAAAAAAGAAAAATCCCCCCGGGGGGGGGGGGCGCAAAATTAAGACTAGTAAACTGAAGCAAACAGAAGGAATAAAGGAACTAACATAAAAGCAGAATTAGTTAGAAAACAGAAAAAAGAACTAACATATACAGCAAAAACAGAGTTTTGAACTAGAAATAGCTTTTTATGCATTTCTGTGTGGTTTAGATGAAAGCACAAAGAGACACAACAGACAGGAGGACGTGAACACATGAAAAGTACTGGCAACTGTATTTTAATGTTGAGGTAAAAAAAATACTTTTATAACATGTACATAAAGCATTTAACCCATTTTTTAAAAAAATTTTTTTTTAAAGATTTATTTATTTATACATACAAGCTGGGGTACAGGCCAGAAGTGTGTGGCGGCGAGAGGGCTCACCAAAGACAGAGTGGGGAGCAGAACAGGCAGGTCAGAAATACACTGCTGAGGGGAGCGGCGGGCGAGGCAGGAGAGGTCTGCCGCACCATGTGGGATTCTCCCCGGGTGGGCATCGAACTCGCATCACGTGCTGCCGACAGCTCCACAGCGCAGCGCTCAACCGCTGTGCCACCAGGGAGGCACATTTAACCCATTTTTAAAAATGAACAGACCAAACACCAATTTGTTATTGAACCAAAGAATTTCTAGTCTTTTAAACACTGCTGATGAGAAGACAGGAAAATATAAGCCTTTTGATAAGCTACAAATATATAAATACGAAAGGTCACAAGTGAGATTTCCTCTTAGAGGATCAGCTTTAATTCAACAGGAAATGTTACATAAATCTCTTGCACTTAATTCTTTTGCCTGTCTGAGCATTTTACTATTAACCATTTGGCTCTGTTGATACAAGGTAAGTTCAGGATAAAGAAAATTTGCATTTCATCACTACAGACAGCATACAAAGTTCTGAAATACAATAACTGACATCTAAGGAACTAAATTTTTTACTATCAATTTTAATCAAACCCTGAGTAAGACCACACTGAATGCTAATATTGACTAGCCCTCACATTCTATCTATGATCATCATTCTTATTTCACTGAGAAAATAACAAAGGAAGAACAGCTGACTTCCCTCCACCACCCTGACCAACCTATCTGGCCTCATGACTACACCGGTTTCCCTTTTATCCCCTCTGTTCCCTGGATTACCTCTGCCATTCACTTTTTTTTTTAAAGATTTATTTATTTATGGGCCTCCCTGGTGGTGCAACGGGTTAAGGTGCAGCACTATGAAGCTATCCAGAGCCATTGCAGTACGAGTTCGATACCCGGTCAGGGAGCTTCCCACATGGCACAGCAGACCTCTCCTGCCTTGCCCGCTGCTCCCCTCAGCAATGTACTTCAGTAGATCTGCCTGTTCTGCTCCCCACTCTGTCTCTGGTGAATCTTCTCACCACCCCACATAAAGATTTACTTATTCATGCGTACAAGCAGGGTGTATGCCAGAGGTGTGGGGTGGTAAAAGGATTCACGAGAGACAGAGTGGGGAGCAAAACAGGAGCGGTCTGTTGGGCCACGTGCGTCAGCTCCTTGGCCAGGCCTTAGCCGAAATAGTCCTGAGACTTAACCCCGAGGCCACCAGGGAGGCCCAATATTAATAGTTTTAAATGTCATTTAATTACCTGGGTGTGAATAAGAAAGTAAGGATTGGGCCTCCCTGGTGGCGCAGCGGTTAAGCGCTGCGCTGTGGAGCTGTCGGCAGCCCGCGATGTGAGTTCGACGCCGGGCCGGGGAGAATCCCACATGGTGCGGCAGACCTCTCCTGCCTCGCCCGCTGCTCCCCTCAGCAGTGTATTTCTGATCTGCCTGTTCTGCTCCCCACTCTGTCTCTGGTGAAGCCTCTCGCC
>PVIJ01005573.1:0-65929 GCA_004024925.1 Scalopus aquaticus | reverse complement strand
GGTTGAAAGAGAAATAGAGGTAAAAATTAAACCACGGTTACTCTCCCCATAATCTATTACAATGTGTTTTTCTCTGATGTGAAAGAAATATATAGATGGATTGGAAAAGGCAAATAAGGATATTCTCTGGCCTAAGAATTTCTTTCAGAGTAATTCACATGAATCTCAGTTACTGAAAATACATTTATTATTACAATGCCAAGTAGATTCATCTTTATAGTTTTACTTCTCATTTAAAGAGTTACGAGAAAAGCTAGGAGAAAAAGTCTTCCCAGATTACAACTAAAATAGCTTTCCCATCCTACACCAGAATTTATTCCTTCACTGTGCTTCCTTTTCTTCACAGCACTCTTCTTACCTGACATTCTATTTTGTATTTAATTATAGCTGCTGTTTCTTTTATTGCAACATGAGTTCCATGGGGACAGGGCCTCTATTGATTTTACTTACTACTATAGTGAAGGTGTCTAACATAGTGCCTAGTTCTGAGGTTATCTGTCTGCCCACCTATCCATCTATCCCTCCCTCCATCCATCTATCCATCCACCTTTCAATCAAAAAAAATGAAAGCAAATGAGTCAAAACACAGCTAGAACATCTGTTAGTAGGGAAAAAAGAGAGCACTTCTCTACACCATGGAGGAAAACTGGAAAGAATAATAAAAAAAAAAAAAGAACAGTGGTTAATGGGATGAAAATGTAATTATATTAGTATCTGCAGCTAAGACTTTAATTTGCTCCTCAGGTGTTCAGATCACAGACCTTTAAAGGGAGTTTTCCAAACATCAGAGCAGTGTCCCCTCCCTAGCTCTGGGATGGCTTCCCCTTCCTGACGGGCCCGCACTCACCTGCGGCCACAGCTGGAGCTCGTCTTCTTCCTTTCCTCAGAACTTTCCAGGGCTCTTTTCCTTGTTCCAATAAGGAAATCACATCTGGTTTAGAAACGAAGCATCCTGGTTAGAAGAAAGTAAATGTAAGAAAACAGAAATAAAACATAAATTCAAAATTACTTTGATTTAGTCTTTGTTAAATATTAAATAAACTATCTAAGTCAAATGGTGATTGACAAAGTCGTTAGAACAAAGAAGGGCAAGATGGCTCCAAAACATTCACATAAAGGTTACATACTAAGAATTAGAGAGGGAAGGAAAAGGTCTCAATTTCTTTTTTTTTTTTAAGATTTATTTATTTATACATACAAGCTGGGGTACAGGCCAGAGGCGTGGGGCGGCGAGAGGGTTCACCAGAGACAGAGTGGGGAGCAGAACAGGCAGATCAGAAATACACTGCTGAGGGGAGCAGTGGGCGAGGCAGGAGAGGTCTGCCACGCCATGTGGGAATCTCCCCGGCTGGGCGTCGAACTCGCATCTTGCGCTGCTGACAGCTCCACAGCGCAGTGCTCAACTGCTGCGCCACCAGGGAGGCCCAGGTCTCAATTTCTGTTCATGTAAGTGCTCCTTCTTGAGAGACAAGAAGGCCGAGAGCACAGACTCCTGGGTTCAAATACTGCCTCGATCACACCCCAGCTGCTTAACCACAGAAAAGTTACCTCTATGCTTTATTTTCCTAACCTATAAAATAAATCACAGGACCCACTTTACATGACTGCTGTGAAGATCACATAACATGTATCTATATCTAAACATGGCCTAAAATATACAACAAGTGCTATTATGTTTTATTAGCTCTTAGTTGTTGCTATACTGTTAAGAGGAAAACTAGAAACTTCTTGGGACAATTAGTAATTTTGTAGGATACGCAAACAATGTTAAATGGAAAGATGATGGGTATTTAACTTTCAATCATAATAGAAGTTAAAAGTGAATGATTATTAAGAAAAGGAATGAGTTTTCTTGAGTAGTAAATAAATCTTGTTGATCCCACTTATCACTATAAAAATTACGTCCTTCTAATAGAGACAAACCGACATACAGGGCCTAGCTATTTTCCTTTTAGGAAGACCAACAGGTAACAACCTATAGCAATCTGGAGTTCAAACACAAGGAGAAAGCCGATTTCTTTGACATGGGTAATGCTATAAATCACCCAGATTTCAAATCCAGCCCTTTCATGACTAAAGAAGGCCTGGCGGGCACTTAGGATGGGAGATAAGATGATTATGCTTAATGCATACGCTTATTTCCAACTAGATAAAGCTCAAAACATCCCCTTGAGAAGAAAGGACTAAAATTTAGAAAGTTTCTTGATAACTGATTGAAATTTCCAAGAAAGAAAGCTGACATCACCAAGAAGAAAATGTAAATGACTAGAGGCAAAAACCCTTACCCAACGAGACCAAATTGCTATAGTTCTCCAACATGACTTCTCTGTACAAGTCTCTCTGTTCCAAGGTCAGATATTCCCACTCTTCCTGAGAGAAGATTATGGATACATCACCGAACATCACCGATCCCTGAAATGACAAACCACACAATGTAAGTGATATTAAAGAAATATTAAAGATAGGAGAAGAGATAGAAGAGATACTGCAGAAAACGGACCCCAGCTGGAGCTGGAAGCCTGTTACATGGGATTAGGGACTAACCCTGGAGCACCATGCTATGCGTTCCTGAGGGACCCTGTTGCTGCAGACACAGCCACTTGGATACTGTCTTATTTCTCCAAATAGATTTGGGAAAGAAAATTAACAGTCAGTTTTCCAACTAAATGAAATACTGTATACAAATAAGCCATCTGCCTGTTATGCCTCCCTCATACATTTTCAAGGTATAGGAGTTCTTCTACTCTACTCCCCTTAAAGAACAGATTAACAGGGCCTCCCCGGTGGCGCAGTGGTTAAGCACTGCGCTGTGGAGCTGTCGGCAGTGGCGATGCGAGTTCGACACCCGGCCAGGGAGAATCCCACATGGTGCGGCAGACCTCTCCTGCCTTGCCCGCTGCTCCCCTCAGCAGTGTATTTCTGATCTGCCTGTTCTGCTACCCACTCTGTCTCTGGTGAACCCTCTCGCCGCACCACACCTCTGGCCTGTACTCCAGCTTGTATGTATAAATAAAAAATAAATCTAAAAAAAAAAAAAAAAAAAAAAAAAAAAAAAAAAAAAAAAAAAGAACAGATTAACAAAAAGTGTTCTTAACATTTCTGAATGTCAGAAATGTGGCTGAATACAATTAAAGAATTTCTTCCAAGTTCACCATTATATCAGATCATATCAGAAGCTTTTCCACATTTATTACAGATCCTTTAATGAACTTAAAAAAAACTGGCTGAAAAATAGCCAGATATAAGAAACTTAATCATTCTTATATATTTATATAGCTAAGATCCTCCTCAATTGTGAGGGCCTACAACTATTTACATATTAGGATGATCTTTTATCTGCTATCATTTTCCCACCCTCACTGTATGCATTCCTGAGCTAGAGGATACTGATGTAGACAGTGGATATTTCTAGAATCACAAAGATGTCACTGTCAACCAGCAAATAGGTCTCAATTTCTGTTCCACTACAAATAGAACCCTGTTCCTGGTATAAAACTCAGGGAACCCCAGAGAAGAAATCTGCTCTCTCTGCATACAAGACTCTTCTCAGTTGTAAATGTCTCACAAAGCATGTGATCTCCCCATATACTGAGGCAATGGGCAATCAACAGCAAATTTTCTTTTACATGCTTAGAAAACGCAAGTCTGGAAAAGTTCAGTTTTCCCATGAGTGGTCAAATGGACCTATCTCTCAACAACTCATAAAAAATGGCCCAACACCTCCCTTTAGGATTTCATTTCTGCTCCATTGCAGCCCTTAGCAGAAGGCTGAGCACATAGATGAAATGCGGAATGATTTACTCAATGAAGAGATGAACAATGACTGAAAACAAGACTTACTTATTCATTCTCAGTGGATTTAGGGGAACGGGGAGAAGGTTCTTTGATGTGGATTGTGTAGGTAGGAAGTTTCAGGATAAAGAAATGTGTACAGAACTTTAACAGGACAACATTTGCACAAGGAAAAAGAGATAGCAACTTACATGGGCCATCGTTTAGAAATTCAAGAACTGGTCAGACTTCTTTGGGGTTTACTTGCTGGAAGAAGCAGAGTTCACAGAGGCAAGACCTAGGGAGAGGAAAAGGAGGCCACATGATCAGACAAACCTCAGAACTTCTAAAATGACGTGATCACTCCCCTCTTCTCACCTCCCCCTTTCCTACACATACAAATGAGGGAGATTTGAGGGTGTCTGGACAAATCTCAACCCTCTCATAAAATTCCAGGGCTCATAAGTGGCCATATCAACTAAACCAGAATCTCCAAGCCTCCTGTTTGGATTTATAAGACACAAAGAGGGCTGCTGCCTTGCACTTGGAGGAATAAAAAGCTCAATATCCTAAAAATAGCTGCTATGTTTATAATGACTTTTTGGGGTTCCCGATATCTGAGTCAACGCTACAATCTAAGTTTGTTCACTGATACTCAGGCTCCTTCAAAGCTGCCCATGTGCGCATACCCATTTGACGTGGACTTCGTATACTTCTGTGAACAGTTCATTTTACAACTATGAGTAAAGCTCTTAAACCAATGTGATAACATTAAAAAATGAACTGTTATGTGGTGAGGAAAAATGAAAATAAGAGTTGGAGCTTTGCCTAGAAAAGAATAGTTAATTGTCTCCATCTAACACAGTCATGACATCTGACTTCTTCAGCTACTTATCTCACACTTATCTTAGTTATTTCTGTACAGGTTGAGCTACCTTGATAGACAAGAAGCAACTTAAGGATAGCAACAATGTCATTTTGGATGCTGTATTTTCCCCAAGTAATAGCACAGGTTCTGGCATATTTTATTTTATAAAATGCCTGATTTTGGGTCTCCCTGGTGGCGCAGCAGTGAAGTGCTGCGCTGTGGAGCTGTCAGCAGCAGCGACAAGAGTTCAAAGCCTGGCCGGGGAGATTACCACATGGCACAGCAGACCTCTCCTGCCTCGCCCGCTGCTCCCCTCAGCAGTGTATTTACATCGCTCTGCCAGTTCTGCTCCCCACTCTGCCTCTGGTGAACCCTCTCGCCGCCCCATGCCTCTGGCCTGCACCCCAGCTTGTATGCATAATTAAATAAATCCTTAAAAAAAATAAATAAATGCCTGATTAAAAAAAGATTTATTTATGCATACAAGCTGGGGTACAGGCCAGAGGCATGGGGCGGCGAGAGGGTTCACCAGAGGCAGAGTGGGGAGCAGAACTGGCAGAGCGATGTAAATACACTGCTGAGGGGAGCAGCGGGCGAGGCAGGAGAGGTCTGCTGTGCCATGTGGTAAACTCCCCGGCCAGGCGTCCAACTAGAGACAGCTCCACAGTGCAGCACTTAACCGCTGCGCTACCAGGGAGGCCCTAAAATGCCTGGTTTTTAACTTAGAAGTTTCTTTTCTAGGAATTGAGTCTTAAGAAATATTTATAAAAGTACACAAAAAGGGGCCTCCCTGATGGTGCAGGGGTTAAAATTTCAGTGCTATAAAGCTATAGTCAGCCAAACCACTGCAACATGCATTTGATCCCCATCCCCAGCCAGAGAGCTTTCCACATGGCACAGCAGACTCTGTCTAGCCCGCTGCTCCCCTCAGCAGTGTATTTCAGTAGATCCACCTGTTCTGCTCCTCATTCTGGTGAATCTTCTCATCCCCCCCCACTCTGGCCTATGCCCCAGTTCTTGTATGCATAAATAAATAAATCTTTTTTAAAAAATGAACTATTCACAGAAAAATAAGAAGTCAATGTCAAATGGGTATGTGCACAAGGGTAATACTGAAGGGGCCTAAGTATCAATTCACTGGCCAGAACAAGTAAGAAGGAAGCAAATGTTTCAGGCTCAAGGGACAGAAATACCCAATCTCCTTGATCTTTAATTTTAGAGGGATTATAGCAATTCTTGCCTCCTTTCTCCTCAGAGCCCTTCGCTTAAACTTTGGCAGGATTGGGGAAGACAACAAGCCTCTCCTGAGAGCCCAGCCCAACCAAATTAGCTCACCCTACCACCACTCACCGGCCCCCAATTCCCATACAAACACAGAGTAAAGGATGAGGGCTGCTACCCCTTCCCAGAATTAGAGAGGAAGGCGCGGGCCAGGAGGGCCGGCAGAGAAATGCACTTTACAGCTTTCTTGGATGGAATCTTGTTCTGAAAGCTGCAGTTGGAGCCCTCAGAGATATGTGAGTGCATTTGGAGCCAGAGAAAGCAGAACTCTCAGGAGGCAAGGCGCCGGATGGGGATAGGGTCGGGTGAGGGGATGAAGGCACATTTAGTTCGTTCTTTCTTTTGTTTTTTTAATTCTGGGATTATATTTTTGCTCTTCCTTTTGTGCACATGTTCCACTCACTAGTCACTAATCACCCCAGTCCAAACCTTCTGCCTCCTTCCTACCTCCCCTCTCCTCCCTCGTTCCCCATTAAATTCTTTCACTAACTCCGAGATTCATCCCCTCCGTATTTTGCCTGTGTATGTTGTTACCCCAAGATCCCGTAGCGGTCTTTTTACTGGGTGGGAGTGGGGGTGTTTCCCTGGAGCTCAGACACCAGCTGGGGGCCATTCTCCGCGGCTGGGCCCGCGCGGCGAGGGCAGAGAGCGCAGCTTCGACACTCAGCTCGGAGTCACACCGTGCGAGGCAACCTCTGCACCCAGGTCGGTCCCCAACGCCATCACCACCCACAGGCCTCGCCAGCGCCCCGAGGGCGAGGCCACACCCCGGCCGCAGACGCCGCCACCCGCTGTCGTCCCGCAGCCTCCTCCCGCGCGCCTCTCCCCGGCCACCGCGCCTTCCTTAAGCTGGGCTGGGACAAGCGTCCGGCGCAGGTCGCTCACCTGGGGCGCCGAGCCCTCTCTCCGCGAAGGCGGGAGGCAGCGAGGGCCGGCTGCGGCCGGGATGAGTCTGAAGCCCCCGAGCCTGCGAGCCGCTCTCCAGGGTCGCGGGGCTGCCGGCTGCGCGCACCGAGTGCGCAGGCGCGGGCGCCCGGCCGGGGCGGAGCCTCAGCCCCCACCCCCGCGGGACGCCGGAACGCGGACTCCCGAGTCCCGGCCCCGCGCGCTTCTGGCTCTTTGTCCTGAGCCAAGAGCTCGGCGGGCACCAACGACGGGCGCATTAAAGGGGCGTGTGCATGAATGTAACTGCGTGGGGACAGCTAGGGCGGTCTGTGATTTAGAACCGCACTGTCCTAAGTCAGTGTCTGTCTTTAGGGTGGTTCTGGGTGCAAGTTTTGCACTGGGTGTGATAGCTTTGTGTTGAGATGATGCCACTGGGAGTACTGGTGGTCTGTAAAGGACAGTTTTATGAGGCCAGTTGGGTGCTGGGCTGAAAGTGTTGTAGGGGCCTGTGAATTAATGGGGTTGGCTAAAGTCTGAAGGACAGTTGATGGAGGCTAAGAGTAGAAAATTTGGAATGACGGCATCCAAAATCAGAAGCTGGAGGTGGGTTGAACATAGTTATTAAATGAACATAGAAATGAACATAGTCATTAAACCAGCTATAGAAATTCAAAACACTTAGGGCAGCTTGGTCAGAAGCACAGGCAGCCTGGGGCTTATACTTGGAGAGTGTACTACGGAAAGGGAGAGGCTAAAGTTCTACCTTAGTAGGATTTCAAAGAAAGAAGCGGGGGTTTTCCAGGAACTGTATTCAAACCACCATTTGCTTCCAAATTTGGTCTTGACTGATGTGTCATGGCGCAGGTGGGTGTGCTTTTCACCATGACAATGAGGCTGTGGTTTCACTCTTGTTTTACTTCTACCTCCATCTTTGCTTCAGCCAGTTTTTGCCTGGTTTCTGGTTTTGTCTGCAAGAAAAGAGAAACAGGTGCAGAATGACAAGGAAGTATGGTTACTAGGCCATTGAGTATTCCCTCCTCTATGTGCTGTTCCTCATTCTTGAGGGGTAATGGATGGAAGCCTGTCTTCTCTATAGAACTACTTCCTGCTGAATAGGGGCAGAGGTCTGTGGGCCTATCTATAGAGGAAAATCTTTGCCTACCTAATTCAAGATATGACTGATTGTCACATGATTGAAATCCCAATTGTTTATACCCTTGTGTAGAAGAATTGGGGTGTAGGCCAGAGGCATGGGGGTGAGAGGATTCACCAGAGACAGAATGGGGAGTAGAACAGGCAGATTGACTGAAATACACTTTTGAGGGGAGCAGTGGGCAACACAGGGGAGGTCTGCTGTGCCATACGTAGGTCAGATCCCTGGCCAGGGATTGAACTTAGACCTGAGTGATGACAGTGCTAAGACTTAACACCTAGACCACGAGGGAGGCCCCTTAAGTCCTTTTTTTAAGAAAATTTTTTTTATCCATGGAGTTTAGTTACCTTGTCTCTGGAAATATTTTAAATTTAAAACTCCCCACCTAAAACATTCTGAGTAAATTATCTTGTGCTGTACCATTCCTTTCCCTCCTTATATTTCCCTGGAGCCAAAGGATCTGCACTTTTCAAAACTCCTGTGAGTCTTCTGCACATTTATTTTTTGAGTGTCCAAAATGAAAGTAACCATGGGCCACTTGCTACTTGCAGTTGCTCTTGTTCAGCTACTTTTCTTATAGATGTCTTGCTAATTTCTTCAGTATATTTGCATATATCCTCACAAGTACTAGCCCCAAACAGCCTTCTTTTTTGTGTCCTCTTAATCCATTTCTAACATCAGGATTGCTGGAAGATACGATTTCTATTTTACAATAAATTGTTCCTTGAACACTTGATTAAGTTTGGTCTGAAATGAGTTCGGTGGTTCATTAGCAATAGCACAATAAACCCCTTTATCTGTTGGGAATATGTCACAGGTCCCAGTGGCAACTGAGGATAGAGCAGAACCCTATATAGACTGTTTTTTCCTATACATAAACAACTATGGTTGTTTTCTTTATAAATTACGCACTGTAAAGATAACAACTAAAAATAAAATTACAATATCCCATAATAAAAGTTATGTGAATGTGGTCTCTCAAAATATCTCATTGTATGTAATATTTTTGCACCCTGAACACAGGTAACTGCAGAAAGTTAAACTGTGGATAAAGAAGGGCTACAGTATATATCTCTTGTAATTTTCTTTTTCCTTCGGTTTATAAGAGTCTCCCAAGAGTTCTATTCTTTTTTAGTCAATATTGGTGGTTTTTATTTTACTGAAATAATTTTCAAATGTAACAGAAAGCATATTAAATTTGGATAAGGTTTCTCATATACACATATATTCACTCTGCAAATATAACGCTATTTGTCTTTTCACGCTTTTTCATCCATGTCACTTATGTTTTACCTTTAATGTTTTCTTCTTATTTGGTAGTCTGTGATGTAGTCCCATCAACACCCAGGATTAGTTCATGTTCCACAGAAAGTAATAAGAAAATGTTTGGAATTGATTACTCTCAAAGGGCATTTCTTCAATTAAATATCCTGCCTGATGTTAAGATCTGTAGAAACAGTTGCCCTTCAATAAGCAATACTGATGAAAATGATGAATAACCATGACCAACATTCAGTGAATATCTATTTATTATATGACAGGCACAGTTGTAAGCTCTTTGTGTCCTAATTCTCACACAAAATTATGAGGTAGGTATTTAAGTATCCCCATTTAATTGCTCCTAAGACATTTATGTAAAAAGACATAGAAAAATGATCAGGAAAGATAAATAATAAACAGATTGTGACTATTCTTTGAGGGGAAGAGAAGGAGAACAAGGATGGTTAAAGGCATATGTGCCTTATTTGTCATGTTTAAGTCTTCTGCAGGGAAAATATATCCATGCATTATTTCTGCAATTAAAATAAGACATGATACAAATGAACTGTGTATAATGGGTAAAACTTGGAAGAAAACAACAATATCTAACAGTAGGGATTTGATAAAATATTACAGCAAAACAAGAAACACCATGAAACTGTTAAAGGATCTATTTCCCGAGCGGCGCTGTTCATGAATGTTTTTACAATGAGAAAGCCTAAATTATATAAAACGTACAAATAATAAACTATCTTCAAAAATAAAGAGGTCACTTTTCTCAGGTATTAATACCTGGGAAAATGAAAATTACAGGCTTATATTTCTGAATGAATTCTAACTGATAAGTTTATAAAGGTGTCGGAACTGCTGGAATTTTCAGTATTTACTAGGTTGAACTATGAGCCTTTTATAAAAGGGCTTCCAGAATGTACTCTACTCAGAGGTGTTTTACTACATGACTTTTTTCAGGTTTCCTAAATTGTAGTCGACTAATAAGATGCTTCTACATTATTCCATTAGGATTATCATCAAGATTAAGCCCTATGAAGTCAAGTAGTTTCGAAGTGTAATTAAAAGCCTTCCCACACATTTCATATATTCAATGGTTTATTACCAATACAAATTTTGATGTTGGATAAGTTGTGACCCATAATTAAATGTTTCCCCACAGTCCCTATATTCATAGGGTTTCTCTACTGCATGAATTCTGTGATGACTAATAAGTTGTGAACTCTGAGAATAGGCTTTCCCACATATCTTACATTCATAGGGTTTCTCACCCGTATGAATTCTCTGGTGTCGAGTAAGATCTGAACCAGAACGAAAAGCCTTTTCACACTCCTTACATTCATAGGGTTTCTCACCTGTATGGATTCTCTGATGCTTAATAAGCTGTGAACTCTGACTAAAGGCATTACCACATTCTTTACATTCATAGGGTTTCTCCCCAGTATGAATTCTTTGATGCTGAGTAAAGTTTGAGCCACTACTAAAGGCCTTTCCACACTCCTTACATTCATAGGGCTTCTCACCAGTGTGAATTCTCTGGTGTCGAGTAAAGTTTGAGCCACTACTAAAGGCCTTTCCGCACTCCTTACATTCATAGGGCTTCTCACCTGTGTGAATTCTATGATGTCGAGTAAGGTCTGAGCCACAAATAAAGGTTTTTCCACATTCCTTACATTCAAAGGGCTTCTTGCCAGTATGAATTTTCTGATGATGACTGAGTCTTGAGGGATGTCTAAAGGCCTTTCCACATTCTTTACATTCATACGGTTTCTCAATGGCATGAATTATCTGATGTGTACTAAGTTGAGAGTCTTGTCTAAAGGTTTTCCTATATTCTTTAGTTGCACGGTATTTCTCTTTACTATTAATTATTTGCTGTAAGGTAAAGGATGGATGCTGACTGAAAGTGGGCATGTCTGCATGGGTGAATGTCAATTCACTGAAACGTCCTTCCTGTGAGTTACGTTGTTTCTCAAAGCAGCCATTACGTTCCCAGTCATCTCTGAAACCAGAGCACTGGAGGTCATGTCCTGTAAGTCTTTCCATAATCTCCCACTGTGCTGACTGTATTTCATAAATTTCCTTCTTCAGAAATAATTTCTTGGTCTCACATCTTGATTTCAGGACTGAAAGAAAATATGAAAGCAATCACTCACACTTTTCTTGTTTGGAAGAAATGAAACTTCAATTAAAATGGGAAAATAGGGGTCTCCCTGGTGGTGCATGGGGTTAAGTCTCAGCACTATGACATTATCGCCAGCCTTTGCAGCATGAGTTAGATTCCCGGCCCGGGAGCTTCCCACATGGCGCAGCAGACCTCTCCTGTCTCACCCTCTGCTCCCCTCAGCAGTGTACTTCAGTCGATCTGCCTGTTCTCTGCTCCCCACTCTGTCTCTGGTGAATCCTCTTACTCCCTGCATCTCTGGCCTACACCCCATTTCTTCTACACAAAAATAAAAAAGAAATGGTGCTAGGCATGGGATATAAAAAGTGAACAAAATATGAAATATAGAGAATGGAGAAAACAGTGTGCTCAAGGAAAAAAATAAAATTCTAGAGATTTTAAGTTTCCAGAGTGAAAGGTCTCAGTAAGTACCAAGCCATATAAAAGAATTAAATCAACTTTAAGATACCGCAACATGAAACATTACAACATCAGAAATAAAGAGCAAATTGAAAGGTTCCAAAGAGATTAAATGCTTCACATAAAATTAAGAATCTGAGGGCCTCCCCGGTGGCGCAGCGGTTAAGCGCTGCGCTGTGGAGCTGTCGGCAGCGGCAACGCCAGTTCGACGCCCGGCCGGGGAGAATCCCACATGGCGTGGCAGACCTCTCCTGCCTTGCCCGCTGCTCCCCTCAGCAGTGTATTTCTGATCTGCCTGTTCTGCTACCCACTCTGTCTCTGGTGAACCCTCTCGCCGCCCCGCGCCTCTGGCCTGTACCCCAGCTTGTATGTATAAATAAAAAATAAATCTTTAAAAAAAAAATTAAGAATCTGAGTGGGTTTTAGCCGTCTCAATACATTAGAAGCTAGAAGATTTTGGAAATCCATGGAGGAATGCCTTTAAAATTTTGAAGATAAATGGTTTTTCAACCTGAAATTGTATCCCCAGTCAGATTATAAATCAAATATGGGGGTGAAATGAAACATTTCCAGACATGCAAGGGTTCATAAAATAAACTTTCTACTGACTTCACTCGCACTTTCCTTATGGAAGACATGCTTCCGAATAATGAGGGCAAGAGATCCAAAGGTCAGGGTATATAAAGGTATTCAAGGCATTGAAACACAGGGAAAGTCAAAAGGGATTCAAAGGATAGTGGTAAAGGAAACCAATGGGATGATCCTTAGGGAATTCATGTAATGACAGTAAGGATGACAGCTATGTAATAGCCTCCATCAGGGCAGAACAGAGGGTTATAGAAAGGATGTCTCAGTTAAAAACCAAACCAACCTGCTACCTAATGTGAATGAAAAGAGTAAGATTAGTGACAGATACACAGAAAACTAAGCAAGTTTCATTTAAGATGGACTTAATTGCAAGGAGAAGTACACGTCATTCAAGTATGTGACTAAAAAGCTCATTAATAAAAGCCACTTATATACTTATTAAGGGAATTGAGTAATAATTTAAGTAAAGAATTGTGATACAATTTATTTTTGTAAGCTAAAGAAAGTGGATATAAACTAAGTTAAATCCTCTAATTTCACAGTGTAATGTCAATCATTACTAAAATTAGAACTAGGGCCTCCCTGGTGGCGCAAGGGGTTAAGAGCAGCACTATGAAGCTAACCAGAGCCACTGCAGCACTAGTTCCATACTGGGCCAGGGAGATTCCCACATGGCACAACAGACCTCTCCTGCCTCACCCACTGCTCCCCTCAGCAGTGTACTTCACTAGATCTGCCTGTTCTGTTCCCCACTCTGTCTCTGGTGAATCCTCTCACCAACCCACATCTCTGGCCTACAACCCTGCTTGTACGCATAAATAAATCTTTTTAAAAAAATCATAATTCTTGTGAGAAAACATTTTCAGAAGAGAAAGGACAGGAATGGTAACCAAAAACTGGTGACAGAGTCATGCAGAAGGAAAATTAAACAAAAAATAAAATAAATGCAAAATATGCATTCCAGAAAGAGAATACAGTGATGATGTAAAACTAAGAATAACGCAAATTTTCAGGTTGAAGAAAACTCAGTAATGAATTGGTTTTCTTCTGTGCAGAATTTATGAGGAAAAGAATTTTAACTTAGATATAGCTTGGTAAAATTTCTGAGGCTCAAAGAAAAAGAGAAATCTTTTCACAGAAATAAAACCCTGATGAATCGGGCTGCATCCTATTAACATATTGGTGTTTGGTGTTGCCTCCCAGTTATCTGAGGTTTGAATTAGTTACCAACCTGAGATACCAGGAGATTAAATACAGAAATCTGGATTTCTGGATTTCCTTAAAACAACGGATTATCTGGCAGCACTGGATCTGCATTCTTTTATGACAGCTGTCTCCTGGACTTGATAAGTGCTTACACCTTTGAGAGGGTAGAGGCTCTCTCATTAGTCACTATTTCTACTACTGCCTTGTCCCAGAAGGACACTTAGGTCAGAGTATTATCTGCCAAGTGTACTTGCAAGATTGTTTTTCCTAATTGTAAGTTTATTCATGAAGGGTTTTTGCTGGATATAAAATTCTGGGTTGATAGTCCTTCTGTTGTTGACCAGTATGGCCCTGAGGCTGTATTCTTTTTAAGTTCTCAATCTTTGTTTTCTCTGGTGTTCATATTGGATAACTGCTTTTGCAGAATCTTCAAGTTCACTAATATCCCTGTTGCCTTCATTCTTCTACGAAGCCTAGCCAGTGAGTTTCTTTACTTTGGCTACCGTATTTTTCAGTTCTGAAATTTCCATGTTTCTTCTTCATATCTTCTAGTTTCATTTTTTTGCCAAGACTTTCTACCATTCCTCTAGTTTCCAGTGTGGCCTACTGCTTGCATGTTCAAGCTACTTTAAAATCATTACAGCTACCTTGCTTTTGATATCTTTGATGATCTTGTTCCATACAAGTTGACATGTTCTTTGTTCTTCAGATACTGAGTGATTTTGGACTGAGTCCTGGACATGTTTTAATAGATATTGACTTTGTCCAGTTCATGTTGCAAGGTGTAAACAGCTTTCTGTGATTCTAATGTCATTTCAGTTTTCAAAGCCTTTGCAGTGTTACTTGGATCTGGCCTTTATATACACCACTCAACAGCCAGTCTAGAACTTGAAAAGTGTTCAAACTTCAAGTTCAATTCTCAAAGTCTTTGGTATGCTGTTAAGGGTCAGATGCACCTGTGTACAAGTTAAGGGTGAGCTCAAGAGTTCATAAACAACTTTATGAGCAGTTGCTTTCCTAAGGTCATTCCTCCATGATTTTATTGATACTGTCTGGTTCCCTGGGGCTGTCCTAATCAATCTTTCAGTCAGAAAGCTAGGGTTTTAGTTACTTCTCTTTGTAATGTACTTTCTGTGACTGTGCCTATGTTTGGCAGGAGGACATCAGAAAAAAACAAATCGGCAATGGGAATTCACTCTGCAGCTCCTCTAATGGAGAGGAAGGTTCCCCTCCCTCCTAGTTTTAAACACCTCAGGACTGCTTCGACTGCTGTCACTGCTGCTGCAGAACTGTCTGGTGGATTTGGCATGAAAAACAGACAAAACAAAATCTGCAAATTATCCCTAATCTATCTGGTTAGAATTGGGGGAGAGAAGTGTAAGAGGAGAAAAATAGGCAAAGTGTGTTAAGTAAGGGAAAAAGGTAAGGTCATTTGAAAGCTCATGCTGAAAAGATTTACTCTTGCACAAAAGTGCTAAAGCTTTTGAGGGGAGGCTCCCAAACAGACTTTCAAAGGTGCAGTTTCTCCCTGATCAGCTGGGTTATCACCTGTTATGCCTCACTTACCTCGCCACTGGTCTCTTGTTAGTTCTCTGTCAACCAACCAGGGCATCTTCCTCTGCTCCAAGAAGGAGATCACATCTGGCTTAGAAATAGAATATCCTGCTTACAAAAGAAGTAATGAGATAAAAGTTTATGATAAGAAAGTCCCAGAAATCAAGTCCAGTCCCTTCCTTATTAAGAAAGAGTCAATATATTAGATTTATGAAACAACAAAGGACTTGAAACATCCCCTATAACTAATGCAGCTTCTTCATTTAACTCTACAATATTGAAAACATTCCTCTGGGATCAGGATGTAGAAAACCAACTGGTTACTTGAAAAGGAGGTAAGCATTTCAGACTAGAGAAGTAGATTTTCTGAGAATCTTAATTATGATGGACAGACATCCTTACCCATTGAAACCAGGTTGCTGTAATTCTCCAACATCACATCTCTGTATAAATCTCTCTGATCATCATTCAGGCACTCCCACTCCTCCTGAGAGAAGTCTATAGACACATCACTAAACATCACTGAGTCCTGGAACAAACAACCAGGTCATGAATTGATTAATAAAAATAAGTGTTTCTGTAAAGGACAGATAGAAGGGGAGAAAACCAAGGTAGGGCCTCCCTACCTCCCTGGCGGCCTAGGGGTTAAGTCTCAGTGCTATCACTGAGTGCTATCACTGAGTGCTATGGCCTGAGTTCGAACCCCGGCCAGGGAGCTGACCAACACGGCACAGCAGATCTCTCCTGTCTCACCCGCTGCTACCCTCAGCAGTGTATTTCAGTAGATCCGCCTGTTCTGCTCCCCACTCTGTCTCTGGTGAATCCTCTCACCACTGCACACCTCTGGCCTACACCCCAGTTCTTGTATGCATAAATAAATAAAAACAAATCTTCAGAAAAAAAAAATACTTCCAGGAGAGAAACTTTTGGCTTACTAGAGACTTTTTAAGGCAAGGTTAAAAGAACTTTGGCATTGCTTATAACTCAATTGCCTGAAGCTTAAAAAAAAAAAACAAACACCGAAAAACACCAAAATCATGATGATTGAGAGAGCAGATAAACATCTGCGTGTACTGGGGTGAAAATGATTCTAATGGTGCAAAAGGAAAGCATCTCACCTGAGCCATGACCTTGATATTTGCAGAAAAAGACCAGTCCTCTTTGGGGCTCCTCTTTTGGAAAAAGGCAGCGCTAGGGAGGCAAAAAAAGTTACATCAGATCCATTTGCCTCACAGCCTCCAGAATGACTACATTCTTTTATTCAATCCACACAAACACATCAAGGATATAGTGAAAATCAGGAACAAATCTATAATTATCCCCAAATCTAGATGCCTCAAAGTTTGACTGGAACAGAATAAATCTGGACAACCTGATATGGCTTGGAGAATGTAGTCTGTATACATGCATACACATATACAAAGACTTAAGTTGTGCTTATTTTTCACAAATGGAAGCATATTATACACATTGTTAGTTTTACTTAATATAGGGACCAGATAGATCCCAACTGAGTTCATAATAACTGAGGAACAGGGACAGCTTTTTTTTTACAGTAGAATTTCAATTAGTCAATGTAGAAAAATGATGAAAAGAGAAAACATCACTCAATAAACATCACAGTAATAATTTTTGCCGACGGGCCTCCCTGGTTGCGCAGCGGTTAAGCGCTGCGCTGTGGAGCTGTCGGCAGCAGCGACGCGAGTTCGACACCCGGCCGGGGAGAATGCCACATGGTGCGGCAGACCTCTCCTGCCTCACCCGCTGCTCCCCTCAGCAGTGTATTTCTGATCTGCCTGTTCTGCTCCCCACTATGTCTCTGGTGAACCCTCTCACCCCCACGCCTCTGGCCTGTGCCCCAGCTTGTATGTATAAATAAAAAAAATAAATCTTAAAAAAAAATAATTTTTGCCGACAAGGATCATCAATAGATTTTAAAAATTAATGGGTAGAGATATAATGAGAAAAGGTATGTTTCCACAGGATCAAAGCATGGCTCCTACAAGACATTTACTAATTAAAAAGGTAAGAGTAGAAACTTAATTTTTTTAAAAAAGATTTATTTATATTGAGCCTCCCTAGTTGTGCAACGGGTTAAGCGCAGCATGATGAAGCTATCCGCAGCCACTGCAGCACGAGTTCGATCCCCATCTAGGGAGCATCCCACATGGTGCAGATCTCGCCTTTATAAAAAAAGATTTATTTATTTATGCATACAAGTGGGGGTGTAGGCCAGAGGTGTGGAGCAGTAAGAGGATGCACCAGAGACAGAATGGGGAGCAGAACAGGCAGATGGACTGAAATAAATACACAACTGAGGGGAGCAGTGGAGGAGGCAGGAGAGGTCTGCTGTGCCATGTGGGAAGCTCCCTGGCCAGGGATGGAACTCGTGCTGCAGTGGCTCTGGACAGCTTCACAGTGCTACGCTTAACCCGTTGTGCCACCAGGGAGGCCCAAGAGTAGAAACTTTATAAAAGAGAAACCTGGCAGCCACCATCTTAACCAAGTGACCAAAATTTACATTACTAGATATACCAATAAAATATAATTTCTGATGCGATATACTGAGAACACATTAGCTGTGATCTTTTTCCCCAAAACACATAGTTTTAATTTAACCCTGAGGAAAGAGCAGATAAGTCTAAATTGAAAGACCTTCTACAAAATAACTGGACAGTATTCTTCAAAATGTCAGTCTTGAAATACAAAAAGGACTGAAGAACTTTCAGATGGAAGATGAATAAGAAGGCAACAAAACCTATGTGGACTCTTAGACTGGATCCTGGAACAGAAGAGGGCACTGCTAAGACAAGCAAAATTTAAACAAGGCCTGTAAATTAGTCAAGAGTCTTTTATCACTTTATATTTGCTGGTTTTCATGATTGTAGTGTGGGTACGGGAGTGAAGAACATATGGAAATTCTTTACACTACGTTTACAATATGAAAACAAAGGTTTTTTAAGAGAAAAAAAAATTATAGAGGGGCAAGGGAAAAAGACCTAAACAGACATTTTAAAAAAATAGGACATTCGAACTGCCAATAAACATATGAAAAAGTAATGAGTATCATTACATATCAGAGAAACGTGAATTAAAACTGGGATGAAGAACCTCCCTGGTGGCCTAGGGGTTGTCTCAGCACTATCACCTCCATAGCCCAGCCAGGGAGCTGACCCCTCCTGTCTAGCGGGCAACTCCCCTCAGCAGCCTACTTCAGTAGATTGGCCTGTTCTGCTCCCCACTCTGTCTCTGGGGAATCTTCCCTCTCTCGCCCTCCTTCTCACCCCCCAACACATAGCCTACACCCCAGCTCTTGTATGCATAAATACATAAATCTTTTTTTTTTTTATAAGATTTTTTATTTTATTTATACATACAAGCTGGGGTACAGGCCAGAGGCATGGGGCGGCGAGAGGGTTCACCAGAGACAGAGGGGGAGCAGAACAGGCAGATCAGAAATACACTGCTGAGGGGAGCAGCGGGCGAGGCAGGAGAGGTCTGCCGCACCATGTGGGATTCTCCCCGGCCGGGCGTCGAACTCGCGTCGCAGCTGCCGACAGCTCCACAGCACAGCGCTCAACCACTGCGCCACCGGGGAGGCCCTAAATACATAAATCTTACTTAAAAAATGGAAGAGAAGCATGCACACACACGGGCGCGCAGCCGAGCAGCAAGACCTGAGTTTCACCAAAACAAGAGTTGTCCTTTATATAATAAGTGTTCTTTGGGGGATTCATTCCTTTGTGGAATTTCATCTACTCTTAATCTGTCACTTCCAACATCTGGTTGGGTTCATCTGTAAGGCCTGGTGTTTCTTTGTGATGACCCACAAGTCTCCATATCCCCACCTCTGGTCTGTGCCTACAGATTTTCCGTAGCAGGTTTAAGAAACTGGTTCATCATTTCTCACCTCCACTTCTAGTTTCTGGCCTCTGTGCCTTCCATCCTGAATTTTTTATTCCAAGTTTCCATCACTAACCGCGATAAAACCCCCGGGCACTCAGAGGTACCCAATCTGTACTCTGTAGCCCAGGGCGATGCAATCGCACAATCACACATCCAGAGACACACGCTACCACATCCACTGAGTCGCAAGCTCCCTACACCCACACACAATGCCCAACTGGTCCCAATCACACACACCCACACCGGTGGTGTCCAGACAGAGCAGCACCACCGACAGTGCTGCACCTGGTAATCGGCAGAAACACACTCACCACAGGTACAGCCAATCACAACCAAGGGTGGCTCACCACATACCAGCACACACACACACAACCACACAACTGCAATCTCACCTCCCCGCACCACACAAAGTCAAGGCTCCTGCCCCGCCCTGTGCTCCGCTTCCTCACCTCAGGCTTCAGAGCTTCCAAAGCAGCCCCCTTGAACGTCCCCGGGACAGTTGCCGGTGCAGAAAGAGGGTCCCGCCAGCGCGTGACTTTAAGCCCGAACTCTCGCGAGAACCGCGTTCACGCCGAGGGGTCACTTGGGAAATGTAGTCAGAAACGTACCTGTGGTGGGGCTCGGTGGTTCTCGAGCCTCTGGATTCCCCTCACGATTTAGCTGCGGCCGCGCCGGTAGGGCTGCACCCTCCTTATCCAACGCGCGATGCAGGCCTCAGAGAGCCAGGCTCAGCCAAAGAATGTGGCTCCCAAGGAAAGCCACTGGGACGCGTTTGAAATGCGATTCCTCCTCCGACCCGCCCTAGGCTGTTCAGGCGTTGGACGGGCTCAGGAAGATGAGTGCGAGTTTGCCAGGGAAGATAATTGGCCGCGCGGCCTTCTGGGAAATGTAGTTCGGAGCCGGGAGAGCGGCGGCTGGACGTTTGAAATTCCTTCTTGCTTTCTTTACAGCCCGCGCCTGGCGCACCATCGGGACTTCTGGGAGTGGGACAGACCCAAAGTGTTTTTGCCTTTGTTCGGGCGTGAGTTTGGCTTGGGGTTCCTCAGTGAAGAGGAGTTGTGGGACTTCAGTTTTTGAGAACCGGGGCTAATTAGGGAGTCCGAAGGAGAACTGAAACCTGCAGCGCGATTGGAGAGAGTCAAGGGGAATCGCTAAACTTGAATCCCGTGTTCACAGACCCAAAGGGAGGCGTTTGGCGTTTCCTAAATTGCTGCTATAACTTTGTGCCACGGGCTCCTGTGTCGAAGTCATTTCCAGAATAGAAAGGAGGCGGGGGTGGGGGGTGGGGGGTGAGGCTGACTTTGCAGAGAGCAAGTGATTTAAAACTGATTCGGGATTTTGTGTATTGGTGTGTGTGTTTAAATGGTAAGTGATAATACATGTTTATTTTACGTAAGACTGGGATTGTATCTTGGAGAGTCCTCATCAGTAAAACAGTTAACAAAAATAGATCTTCCTGGAGCATCACGGTTTTATTTTTGAAGATTTGATAGCAGAAAGTTTGCACAATTGAACTGATAGATGATTTAATGTTTGATTTTTATGTAAAACTAGAATTATCTATTATGGAAGAGAAATGAACAGAGCAGTGTTTCTTTAAAACAAAAAGCTTTAAAGAGTCGATTTCAAAAAGGAACTAAAAAGTTCTAAAAAGTCGATTTCAAAGGAGCTTTTTTTTTACTTTCCCCCAATTATAGTTTATTTAGTTTAGAATTTAGTCAGTTTTACTTTAATAAGTACATAAACGTATGAATCACAACCGCAAATGTTTTGTTTAGTGGGTAGTGACATTTTATTTTTTTGTATGTATTTTTATTGTTATTTTTGTCTTTTACATTTTGTATTCCCCTTGGGTAACTCACCACCAATTCATACGTGATCCATCTCCGTGGTCCCTTGTGTTCTTTTCTACTCCATTTTGTGCCTCAAAGGAACTTTTTAAAAAGTGGAGGTGCTTGCTCTTAGAGCTCGGACCCTGGAAATACAGCCATTCAAACTTCTGGGTTCTTTTAGAGTGGGGGGGGAGGGGAGTGAATGTAGACAGATCTCAGGGAGCTGATAGGTGAACTCTTGGTCTAAGAAGTAACGTTAGCGCTTGTCGACCTTTGCAGATAGTGACGTTAATTAGGCAGGGTTACACATTTTCTACAGAAAGAAAATTGCTTAGATCAAGGAATGTAAGTTTAAAGATTCCTCAAGGATATTCATTCAGATCAACTGTTTGACAAATTTCCTCTATTTACCCTCAGGCTTGGTGGATTTTGTTAGGTATAAAAATAAATTACTTTTAACTGCAAATATTCTTTCTCCAAGTGTTTTACTACCGTTACTTTTAACAAGCTTTTAATAAATATCGTGAGCAATGATGCACTGTTCACAGGTAGAAGGGGAGGAGGTAGAAACATTAAATTGTAGATTTAGTTTGAAGGTTAAACCACAGGATTTGCTGTCTGGTTCACCGCAGGTTAACATTCCAATAAGAGCCTATTTCTAGATTCTCTTTCTTTAATCCAGGTATAACTGATGTATAATATTTTATTAATTTCTGGTATATAGGTTGATATTTGTGCTTCAGATTACTTTATAAAATTAAACTCTTGTTTAAGCCACTAAAAAAAAATTAAAAACAAAAACGCTTGTTACGCTTTTTGTATATGCAGGTAGCGGAAATAAAGTATCTGTGTTTGCACAAAGAACTGAAATTTGCGTAATTAATATATAAAGTGATTTTACTTAATTTAGTAAATATGTTCATGTTTCCTTCATTCTAGGGCCAGTATCAGAATGTCATTCCTTTTGAAAGTTGAGTATTTCATTGTCTGATTATACATGTTGCTTACTCATTTCCCTGTTGAAGGCCATTTGGATTGGTTACAACTTTTGGTTATTGTGAATAATGATGCTGTGAATAACATGAGTGTGCAAATCTTTTTGAAACCAAAATAACTTTCAGCTATTTTGTGTACCCAGAAGTGGAATTACTGCATCATGTATGGTTATTGATCCCTCATTAATTCTTAAAAATTGCTGAGGCTTTTGAACAGTTAAAACTGCGCCATGGAGCTGCTGGCAAATCTGCAAGCAAGTTCGACTCCCAGCCGGGGAGAATCCCACATGGTGTGGCAGACCTCTCCTGCCTCGCCCGCTGCTCCCCTCAGCAGTGTATTTCTGATCTGCCTGTTCTGCTCCCCACTCTGTCTCTGGTGAACCCTCTCGCCGCCCCATGCCTCTGGGCTGTACCCCAGCTTGTATGCATAAATAAATAAATAAATAAATAAATAAATAAATCTTTAAAAAAAAAAAAAAAGAATGTGCATGCTGCTCAGTGCTGAGGTGAACCACGCCTTTTCAACCTCTTCCCCGCTGCACAGGGCCGAGGAGATCAGTGGTTGCTCAGGCAGTTGCAAGACTGGTGGTGGGAAGGCATTTTCTTGTCAGAATAAGGCTAATAATAAACAAGGCTGGGCTAAAACCTATTTTTGTTTTTTATTACTATTTCAAATAGGTGATTGCTGCTGGTGTACAGGAAGATGGTATCAGAGTTGCTGAACAGAGGAACAAATCATTTGTACAACCAGAAACCCATCTTGAAGAAAATAACTCCTACTCTATGACATTAAATTCTAAATGGATTAAATATTTACATATTGATAAGGAAACAATAACCAACATGCAAGAAAACCTAGTAACATACAATGCAGATGAAAATCTTAAATCTATAAACTTAGAAAAAATTAACATATTGGTTACATAGACATTTAACAATATTTGTATGAAAAAAAGGATTGGATGACAAATTCCTAAGCTCTAATATATTTAGAGGTCTTCAAAATTGACAAAAAGACAATAATTCTATAAGAAAATGGGCTATGATTTGAAAATTTACAAAGAAGCAAATCTAGGAGTAGGTGAAGTTTATACTCATCAGACAAGCACGGATTTTAGTTTATCGTAGGGGTAGAAGAAACTTGTCTTTTTGATAATAGCAACCTCTATTAAAAAAAGTAGCATGTGTTTTTTTCCTCTAGCAATCTCTTGCCTATATCCTCTACCCCGGAAATATAAATATCTGAAATATAAGGATCTGTTAATTATAATTTTGCTTATGGTGGCAAATAACCAGCGACAAGCTGAATCAACAGAGGGATGGCCGAATGCATATACAGTATACAGCATCAGACTGTGCAGACCACCCATCTTACATTACCTGACCATCACAGTCATTCTTTCTCTGCTTTGCCAACAGTCACCAGAGGAAGGGTAGTCCTTCTAAGTTTGGTCTGAATTAGTTCCGTGGCGCTCTTGTCACTTCAGGCTGCACAAGCACAGGATAGAATACTTAAGGACTACTATGAAAGAACGTTCAATAAGGAATGGAATAAAACAAGAGGGTAATTTAGATACATGTAGATAGACAGGTATATTATTTGGCAACATTATAATCCATGAAGCAGGGATGGGCTTCAAATTACTCTGTTCAGAATCCTCAGGTTGAAGGAGTCACAATTTGAACAAATGCAAAAGCCCATTATGTTTTAGGACAGAAAGACTGAATACAATTAATCAATGCCATTTCACTCAAGTAACTTATAATCTTGCCTCAAGGTTAACCTTCAAAATGCTAGTAACTGCAGTTTTCTATGTCAGGTTATTTTGAAAAGGGAATCGCGCAAATAAAAATTCTTACCAAGATTTCCTTTACATGAAATATTCTTTAGATCTGCTGTCTCCTTTTTAAAACACCATTTTCTCCAAGGAAACAAACAGGGAGGGGTGAGAGAGGGACTCTATGTGTCTGGCAGAACTGAGACTATATACCTAAAGCCAAAACTGAAGTTGAAATGCAAGAGTTAATGTTTTACTCAGTGGCTTATTAAAAAGAAAAAAATAACATGGTTTCTTCAGTTTAACAATTTGTAATGCCAATGGGTTATGTGAACCATTAAAATTGCTGGTGTTTCAGTAAAATGAATTCTCTCTGCCAAATCTGTACAGGTATTTTATGTGATCCAACCTGTTGCAAAATCATGCTTTAACTTCTGAGACCACACACAGATGTGTGGCCGTGAGTAAATAACTGAATTTGTTAAACTACCACCTCAATTAAAAAGTTACTTCATTGATATGATTTTAGAAAGCTTTCCATATTAGCATCTGACTGGGAGTATGACTCCATGTACAGCTTATATACGCCTATCTTTTTTACAGAAGGTTTAAAGATAGCAGAAACAATAGAACACATATATCATACCACAACCCAGAATTAACTAACATTGTTATATTTACTTGGAAACTTTATTTCTTTTTAATTACCATGCTTGGTCCCACTTCCCTTCCATCACTTTTCTTCCTAGACACAAAAACTTTTATGAACTGTGTGTATCCTTTTAATCCACTTTTTACATGAAAATATTTAACGTAACCAACACTGAATACTAGTGTTGATTTAATTAAGTTATCATTGTAATCACCTTTCTTTACATGTTTTAGATCTTTGTTAATATAATTTGTTTACTTAACTACTACAGAATATTCTGTGTGACTACATCACATTTTATTTACTCATTTCAAAAGCAACATATATTTGTTTAAAATTTTTTAATAATATAATTCATGCTGCAACCAGGACAAAGGTGTAAGATTCATTTTCTTGAGTATATGTGTGTATACACACACACACACACACACACTCTCAATGTATGTTTTGTGTGTGTGTGTGTATATATTCAAGAGTGGGTATTCTGGGATCTATTTTAGAAATTTTGTCCTATCTCAAGGCTTTAAAATCATTTTCCTGCAAAATTCTAAAGTTTTGCTGTTTATGTTAGTCTGCAATACTTTTGGATTTCTGAGAAATATTTTAAGACAACAGCAAAAATCTATTATCTTTCTATATGAAAAGTCAGTTACCCTGAGACCATTTTTGAAAATAATACATGATTTCCCTACCAATTTGTGATACCACCTCTGTTAATTACCAATTTCCTATAAAGGCATGCATGTTTCTGGATACAATATTCTGTCACAGTCTGTTCTCTATGACTGCATCAAAAGCAATTAATTTTGATGATATATTTATAGAAAACATGATCAAAAAAGACAATGTTGTCTCCTCTAATTAGAAATACCTCATATCTTTGTCTTAACGCACCAGATGGGTCATTCGGAACCATGTTGATTATAGTGTCCATGACTGAATCTTTATTTCAATGAAAATGTTCCTGAAACGATGTTTGTGCTGGGAGTCATGGGGAACTGGGTTTTCATGACAGTATACTTATTAAAATACTCAGTGCTTTAAGTTTTGAATTGTTGCTGAAGAATTTTCCACATCCATAATACTTTACTGTAAAATGACATTTCTAAAATGCTATTAGCATGAATTCTGTTGAAGTTTCTCCTAAATTCAAGGCATTCACTGAGCTTTAATGAGTATGAATTCTCTGGTGTCTGATGTGATGTGACTTCTGGCTAAAAGCTTTCCCACATTCAGTACACTGGTAAGGTTTTTCTCCAGTATGGATTCTCATATGTAGAGCAAGAGTTGAGAACTGAGAGAAGGCTTTCCCACATTCGTTACAACCATAGGGCTTCTCACCTGTATGGCTTCTCATATGCACAGTAAGAGATGAACTCTGACAGAATGCTTTCCCACATATTTTACATTCATAAGGTTTATCACCTGTATGGATTCTCACATGTACAATAAGTGATGTGATTCGAGAGAAGGCTTTTCCACATTTATTACATTCGTAGGGTTTCTCTCCTGTATGAATATTGTGATGTTTAATGAGGTATTGCTTCTGCCTAAAGATTGTTCCACATTCATTACATTTATAGGGTTTCTCTCCAATATGAATTTTCTCATGCTCAGTGAGATTTGACTTGCCACTGAAGGCTTTCCCACATTCCTTACATATATAGGGTTTCTCTCCTGTATGACTTCTCTGGTGTCTAATGAGACTTGACTTCTGAATGAAAGCTTTTCCACACCCTTTACATTCATAAGGTTTCTCTCCAGTATGTATTCTTTGATGGATAATTAGGTTTTCCTTCTGGCTAAAGGCCTTTCCACACTCATTACATTTGAAGGGTTTCTTTCCACTATGGATATTTTGATGTTTAATGAGGTATTGCTTCTGGCTAAAGGCTCTTCCACACTGATTACATTCAAATGGTTTCTCTCCTGTATGAATTTTCTCATGCTCAGTGAGATATGATTTGCCATTGAAGGCTTTCCCACATTCTTTACATGAATAGGGTTTGTTCCCAGTATAATTTCTCTGACGTTTAATGAGACCTGGCATCTGAATAGAGGCCTTTCCACATTCATAAGACTTTTCTCCAGCATGATGCTTCTGGTGAGAAAGTAAGTTTCCTTTCTGGCTGAAGGCCTTTCCACATTTATTACATTTATACGGTTTCTTTCCTGTATGACTCCTCAAATGCAGAGTAAGGGATGAGACTCGAGAGAATTCCTTACCACATTCAGTACATTTGTGTGAATTCTCTTCAGTATGCATTTTTTTATGTTCTGTAAGATTTTGCTTCAAGCTAAAGGCCTTTCCACATTCATTACATTCAAAAGGTATCTCTCTAGTCTGAACTTGATCATGCTGAAGAAGATCTGATTCAGGCTGAAGGCTTTCCAACATTTTTGTCATGCACAGGTATTTTCTCCAACAAGAATTCCTTAATATCTCTTGATACGTCACATGGAAGAAAGCTTTTCCAGATTCATTAAATTCATGTCAGTCATCTACAACATTAGTTCTTGGGTATCTAGTAATGATGGATTTATGATGAAAGAGTTTTCACATTGGTTATTTGGAGATTAGACTATTAAAAGACAGGCAGAAATACAGCATCCTCATTTAATTCTTAAGGCTCCTTTCTTAGACATCTTCTCTAATTTAAGTATAAGTTATATTCCAGACGCTTTTAAACTTATAGGTGTAGTCTTCAAGAATCAATGTTTATGATCAGAAAAAATACTTTTCGGTTTACTAGGCTGTCTATGTTTTTCCTTAGCTGTATTTTCAGAGAGGAGGCTGAGACTAAATTCACAAGTCTTTCATGTTGTGTCTTCATCTATGTATAAATTCCCAGGCCTTTTCTAAAGGGAATTAAAACAAAAACAAACAACAAAAAACCATTGAAAAGAATAACTGTCAAATATTTAGTGCCTGACATGCAGAAAATATCCAGATAATGTAGTTATTGTCATCATCATAATCATCACACCAACATTTGAGAATTTTGTATTAATGAAATTCAGAAATGTGCTATTATAAAATACTCTTTTATATATATAGATTCCATCAATATAAACAAGTTATTTTATAATATAAAATATAATAGAAATATAAAAGAAAGCTGGGACACAAATAACATTTAGGGGTTCACATAGCTTAAATAGCTTTTAAATGTACCATAAGAGAAATAAACGTAATCTAAGAGAAAAAAATAAGCAGATAGTAAATGGGATAAAGAACAAAAATAAAACTGGGTAAACCAGCCACATAGGATGGAATGATTAAAAAATCAAATGAAAAAAAAAAAAAATCAAATGGCGCAGCGGTTAAGCGCTGCGCTGTGGAGCTGTCGGCAGCGGTGATGCGAGTTCGACGCCCGGCCGGGGAGATTCCCACATGGTGCGGCAAACCTCTCCTGCCTCGCCCGCTGCTCCCCTCAGCAGTGTATTTCCGTCTATCTGCCTGTTCTGTTCCGCACTCTGTCTCTGGTGAACCCTCTCACCGCCCCACGCCTCTGGCCTGTACCCCAGCTTGTATGCATAAATAAATAAATCTTAAAAAAAAAAATCAAATGAATTGAAGGATAATTAAAGAGGATATGTGATTAAATAAAACATTTCTACAGCTTCCTGAAACTCCACTGAAATGACAGTAAGGGGATGTAGAGCAGCATGTACTCATAAAAACTGACAGGTTGAAGACAGAGTTATGTATGAAAACTCCTATGAAATTCTAAAAGGAAACCAAATAAAGGACTGCAAATTAATAGCAGAAGTGAGGGCCTTACGTGAAAAGTCAGATGATGATACCAACTATAATCAAGATAATGTGTCGGATAGATGTCAGAGACAGGCACTGTAACTGTAGCAACTGAGAATGTAAAGTGGGCTTATAAAATGATTCTAAAAGGAGCAGGTGATGTGTCCAACTCTCCTAGCTGAAAATAAACAAAAATTTAATATCCAAGAAGGTGTAATCAAGAGATTCCACATTTACTGATGACAGGGAAAGTGAGTGACAGACTGTACTGAAAAGAAGGGGATGAGTAAAAATTGACAAGTAGAATAGAGTCCTAACACCATTCTACAAGGTTATTTTTTGTTTGTCTGTTTAGAGTTTATATATTTTTTTGTGTAGAAGAACTAGGGTGGAGGACAGAATCATGGGAGGTGAGAAGATTCACCAAAGACAAAGTGGGGAGCAGAAAAGGCAACAGAGGACTGCTGTGACATATGTGGGTCAGCTCCCTGGCTGGGGATTGAACTCAGGTGGCCTCAGCGATGGCACTAAGACAACCCCTAGGCCATCAGGGAAGTTCAATATTTACTAAAGATGTTCCAGAGAAAGTATAAAGAAATAAAGGTAGGGATTTTCTTAACCCCACTTTTCATATCAACATGCTAGTAATGTTTAAAATTGATTGACTAAAAAGGAAAAACAGCTGTACAAAATGTGGAAATAAAACCCACACTTCACAGCAGACATAGTTAAATGGTTGCCTGTGTGGAATAGGAACTGTGGTAAGGTGGAAAAAACACAGCCATAATCCAAATTGACCTTAAAAGCCTATATTCATTAGACCCATGGAGATGTCCTTGAACACCTGGACCTTTTACGTTCAACCAATCCCTAGTTGTACTATAAACTGGACAGTGCTCTAAGTACATGTATAGTTAATGAGGGGAAAAAAAAACTGTCATCTTTACTTCTAAATATGATTTATGCAGTGTTCTGCTTATTGATCTTATTGCTCTGGATAAAAAAGTTATCACTGCCATCAATTTCAGTTTTCATTTATTTTTCTTCTTTTGTCATACTTGATATACAGCACACAAGTACTTCTCTTATGAAGAGAACTTTGCTTGGCTTCTCTGTAAGTCTTTTATAACTGTTTTAGTGTTGAGGTCAAAATGCTTCAACATTCTCCTGATCTAGTTCTCTCAAAATTTTATTCTCATTTTCTTACAAATCATTGCAACAACTGACTCTAGTAATATGATGTCATGAAATACATACTATAATTTCGGTAATTAGAAAAAAATATAGGGCCTCCCTAGGGCAATAGGTTAAGTCTCAGACTATGAAGCTGTCCACAGCCACTGCAGCACAAGTCCGATACTGGCCAGGGAGCTTCCCACATGGCGCAGTGGACCTCCCCTGTCAGCAGTATATTTCAGTCGATCTGCCTGTTCTGCTCCCTGCTCTGTCTCTGGTGAATCCTCTCAACACCCCGGAGCTCTGGCCTACACCCCAGTTCTCGTAAGCATAAGTAAAGAAATATTTTAAAAATATATAGCACAACAAACTACATAAGTAAAAATTTACTTGAAGTGAAGCACAGATCTCAACATATGCAGTGCAGTGAAACTATTCAGAAAAGAAAAATGGAAAACTTATTCAAAATTAAAAATAATGCTCTTTGAAAAACACAGTTATGAAAAGCTACAACAGGAGCAACTGATAAGGAACTGTATCCAAAGTATGTAGAACTCTTTAAACTCAATAATGAAAAGATAAACAATCCAGTTTAAAAATGGGCAAAAGACTAGAACAGATATTTCACAAAAGAAGATATGTAAATGGCTAATGTGCACACTGAAAGAAATTCACCTTAACCAGTAATCAGGAAATTCATATTAAAACCGGAGGGGCACACACCATTAAAATGGCTACAGCTAAAAGAACTGCCAAACAAATGGGAAGAGACTGTCACATTCATATATTGTTGGCAGGGATGAAAAATGCTTTAAGATGGCCTCCCTGGTGGCGCAAGAGGTTAAGCGCAGCACAATGAAGCTATCTAGAGCCACTGCAACACAAGTTCGATCCCCGGCAAGGGAGATTCCCACATGACACACAGACCTCTCCTGTCTTGCCAGCTGCTGCCCTCAGCAGTGTACTTCAGTCAATCTGCCTGTTCTGCTCCCCACTCTGTCTCTGGTGTCTCTCTCACCCTCCACACCTCTGGTCTACACCCCAGCTTGTATGCATGAATGAATAAATCTTAAAAAAAAAAAAAGGAAAATGATTTAAGCCACTTTGGAAAGCAAGGTGAGAGTATTTTACAAAAGCTAGATGTACACTTACTACTTTTTTTCAATTGTTATTTTTATTTATGTCTTTTACATTACTGTATATTCCCTGTAGGTTTCCCACCACCAATTCACCCATAGATGTACACTTACTATTATTCTACTTAGCAACTCGATTGCTAGGCCTTTGATAAAAATAAATATATATGTTCCCACAAATACTAGTATTTGAATATGCATAATAGCATTATTCACAAAGCCAGAAAACTGAAATTATAAAATGTCTATCAACTGGGGAATAGACAAATTATGTACATACTACATCATAATAATCAGCAATTTAAAAGGAATGAAATATTCATATATGGGGTCTCCCTGGTGGCACAACGGGTTACGTGCAGCGCTGTGGAGCTGTTGGCAGCTGCAGTGCGAGTTCGATGCCTGGCTGGGGAGATCCCCACTGATATTAAGGATTTACAATAAAGTAAACTTAAGAAAAACAAAATTTATTAAAGATAAGAAACCAATGACTACTAACAGAAAAACTGAAATAATAAATTCATAAGTTGATTTTTAAGGAAAAATTAGAAGAATATGAGCAAAATTACAAAAATAAATTTTTTTTTTAAGATTATTTATGTATACAAGCTGGGGTACAGACCAGAGGCGTGGGGCAGCGAGAGGATTCACCAGAAACAGAGGGGGGAGCAGCACAGGCAGATCGAGGGAAACACACTGCTGAGGGGAGCAGCAGGCCAGGCAGGAGAGGTCTGCTGCACCATGTGGGAATCTCCCCAGCTGGGCGTCGAAATTGCGTCGCTGCTGCCGACAGCTCTGCAGCACAGCGCCTAACTGCTGCGCCGCCGGGGAGGCCCCCAAAATAAAAAATTATTATTTGGAAACAACCACATAGAAAATAAGCATTGTAGAGATGATTTTGTTCAACCTTATGCAAATAAATTTAAAAACCTAGCAAATATAAGGAATGAAAACTAAGACCAGAAAAGACAAAAAAAATCCCAACAGAATAGAATCCCAAAACCTGAATAGAGAATAAAAATAGAGACAATTGTGAAGGCGGTTTATCATCCCAAAGCCCAGGGCAGAGACAGCTTAATATATGGAATGTAAAGTTGTTTTTTTTTTTTTGCTTAGAAGAACTGGGATGTAGGCCAGAGGTGTGGGGTGGGGGGGAGTGAGAGGATGCACCAGAGACAGAGTGGGGAGCAGTGGGTGAGATAGGAGAGGTCTACTGCACCATGTGGGTCAGCTTCCTGGCCGGGGATCGAACTCAAGCCATAGCAGTGATAACACTGAGACTTAACCCCTAGACCATCAAGAGATCCAACATGTGGGCCTCCCTGGTGGCACAGCTGTTGAGCGCTGCGCTGTGGAGCTGTCGGCAGCGTGCGATTTGAGTTCGACGCCCAGCCGGGGAGATTCCCACATGGTGCAGCAGACCTCTCCTGCCTCGCCCGCTGCTCCTCTCAGCAGTGTGTTTCTGTCGATCTGCCTGTTCTGCTCCCTACTCTGTCTCTGATGAACCCACTCGCTGCTCTGGCCTGTATCCCAGCTTGTATGTATAAATAAATAAATCTTAAAAAAATAAAAAAGAGAGAGATCCAACATGTGTAATTTACTAAAGAAATTACAGTAACATTTTCCAATTAATTCTTAAATTCAGGGGCCTCCCTGATAGCACAAGGTTAAGTCTCAGCACTATGAAGCTATCACCAGCCCCTGCAGCATGAGTTTGATCCCTGGTCAGGAAGCTTCCCACATGGCGCAGCAGACCTCTCCTGTCTTGCTTCCTGCTCCCCTCAGCAGTGTACTTCAGTGGATCTACCTGTTCTGCTCCCCACTCTGTCTATGGTGAATGCTCTCACCCCCTCTCCCACACCTCTGGCCTATACCTCAGCTCTTGTATGCAAAAATAAATAAATCTTAAAAAAAACTTAAGTTCATTCAATTCGCAAAAGTATCATGTATGGCAGATCAGGATATAAGCTACCATATTCCTAACAAGCCAAAAGGAAAAACAGAAATTATATCTCCTTGGTAATTAATGTACCTTTTATTTTTATAGGGATAACATCAACATCTTCATAGACACTTACCAGAACCGGATCATACTGTAAAGTGATTAGGCAACACCATTTGACTATAAGGCAAAATGATCGTTTCAACAGCATTTATCATGTCATTTAAAAAACATTTTCAAAATATAAATATGAATGGACTGATGTCAAACAAACAAATTTTGTGGTGTAACACGCAGTCCCACACAGGGACTGTGTGGCGTACAAGCCTAAAATATTTATTAGCTTGTCCTTAAAAAAAAGTTTTCTGGGGGCCTCCCTGGGCAGGGGTTAAAGTCTCAGCCCTATCAAGCTACTGGTAGCCACTATGGATGAGTTCCATGGTATGAGTTCCATCTCCAGCCAGGGAGCTGACCCACACGGCACAGCAGACCTCTCCTGTCTAGTCCGCTTGCTCCCCTCAGTATTTCAGTAGATCTGCCTGTTCTGCTCCCCACTTTGTCTCTGGTGAATCCTTTCACCCCCACCCCACACTTCTGGCCTAGACCCCAGTTCTTATATGCATAAATAAATCTTAAAAAAAAAAGTTGGAGCACGAGCGCGAAACCTGGCCAGGGAGATTCCCACACGGCGCAGCAGACCTCTCCTGTCTCGCCTGCTGCTCTCATCAGTCGATCTTCCTGTTCTGCTCCCAACTCTGTCTCTGGTGAATGCTCTCACCACCCCACAACTCTGGCCTACACCCCAGCTTGTATGCATAAATAAATAGATCTTTAAAAATAAATAAATAAATGTATTTTTTTAAAAAGCTGGACCTCCCTGGTGATGCAAGGGATTAAGTCTTAGACTATGAAGCTATGGCAGCCACTGCAGCACGAGTTCGATCCCCGACCAGGAAGCTTCCCTCATGGTGCAGCAGACCTCTCCTGCCTCGCCCGCTGCTCCCCTCACCAGTGTATTTTAGTCAATCTGCCTGTTCTGCTCCCCACTCTATCTCTGGTGAATCCCCTCACCACCACCCCCCCCCCATGCCTCAGCTCTTGAATCCATAAATAAATACATCTTAAAAAAAAGTTTTCTGATCTCCTGCCCTGGAGAGGTGATTCTACTTCCTTCTCCTGGCTGGAACCAGGATGTGTTGCTGATCTAGTTCCAACCCACAGTATAAACAAAACTTGGAAGAAATCTGGTTCCTTAACAGTCACAAAGACCCAAGCTGCCAAGAAGGTCTTGATTACTCACTACCTAGCTGTTACGTGACCAAGAATACAATTTCTGTTCCTTAAACCAGTACATTTTGGGTTTGTTACAGAAGTTTAATTACCATGATTGATATACTTTTCTGTTCCACAGATGCTTAATCAACTAAGGTGCTGTACCATGAAAACAGTCACAGACAATAAAAAAGGGAACAAAACAGATGAATGCACGTGGCCATTTTCAGTAAAACTCCTTATAAAAACACGTCACGGTTTGTAGTTGGCCAACAACCACTCGACAGGTCACCATTTATATAGAACACAGTTAAGCGTTTCCTTGACATTTGAGCACTCTGATTTATAATGTATATTTGAAAATATTTAGTCACCAGCCTGGACCTCTCTCCTTAGCAACTTGGATTCATATATCCAACTGGCTACTCAAGATCTCCACTGGGAAGTCTCACGCGGCTCTAAGGAACTCTGCCCCAAACCAAAGTCCTGCTCTCCAAACCAACTCCTCCCAAATTCTTCTCATGTCTCTAAGCAGCAACCTCATTCTCCCAGTTGCTCAAGCCATGACACTCTCTCTCAGATCACACAGAAATATCTTAATAGCACACTGGTTTTATCTTCAAAATATGCTCAGAATGTTGTCATTCCTACAAATCTCTTTGGGACCACCAAAGCCCAGGCCACATCCTGTCTCCCCTGTGACTGTAACAGGCTATTCACTTTGTTCCTTCTTTTGTCTTTGCCTCTTTATAGATCTTCCCAACACACTAGCCAGTTACCTTGTCACAGTCATTTCATGCCATTGTGCTGCCTGAAGGCCTCCTGTGTCCTCATAAAGACACTTAGAGTACACACTGCTAATAGTGGCTGCCTCTGGGGACAGAAGTGAAGATGAGACAACTCCACTCTTCTAATTTTCTATCTAGTATATGTGTTACATTTTTAAAAAAGGTTTATCTTATTTATTTATGCATACAAGAACTGGGGTGCAGGTCAGAGGTGTGGGGGGTGAGCGTTCACCAGAGACAGAGTGGGGAGCAGAACAGGTAGATCTAATGAGCTACACTGCTGAGGGGAGCAGCAGGCAAGACAGGAGAGGTCTGCTGTGCCACGTGGAAAGCTCCCTGGCGGATGATTGAACTCAAGCCACAGTGGCTGGCAACAGCTTCATAGCACTGAAACTGTAATCCCTACACCACCAGGGAAGCCCGGTACTAAATTTTAAGAATGATGGTATTTTTTTAAAAAAAAGTAATGGGGGTGTGAACAAGCAGGAAGTTAGCATTAATTTCCAAGACTGCAGTAGTTAAAAAGCAGAATGGGTGGAGAAATGTTGAATTGTGACAGTTGGAGGTAACAAGACAATAGTAAAAAAAGGGCAAAATTCAAACTGGCATATAATAATGAAAGGTGGGCGAAATGCCAGAAATAAATTCTTTAAAAACAGAATCTACATGCTAGTTTTTCAAGTTTACAGATCTGTAACCCTTTGTAAGAACTGAAGGCTTAAGGAAAGGAGTCTCAGCATGCAGGAAGAAGTGAAAAATGGATAATATTAATCAAAGGGAGAACATGAAATTCAGTATACAAAAATCCTAAAACTGAGACTACAAACGAGGTGGCAAGGCTGGCATCAAGAACAGAGGTTAGAAGGGTAAGCAGCCCTTCAGAACCTGAGGAAAGACGAGCACTGACCTCTGTGAATGTTACTTAGATATCTAAAGAATTCCCAGCAACTGTCATAAAATCCGACATAAAATCTAAAATAAATAAAAATATAAATAGAGAGGTTGCTAAATAACCGAAATGACCCTTTGTTCTATTCATATCTTCTGGGTTCTTACTCACCTGGAGAGTATTTCTTCTCAATCCATTGCTCTTCTTGTTTGAATTGGTGATTTCAAACTTCTAAAGAGTGACTCCGGACTTGTCTGTTATAGCTGGGGATGAAAGCAGCAGCCCAGAATTCAGGCTGAGTCCTTGCACCATCAGGGGTTTTGAAGAAGTAAGTGGAGCTCCTCTGGGTGCACAAAAAAACTGGTCTGTAAAAAAGAGCAAAGCAATATGATCCTTTGCCTAGAAGCTGGAACACAGACATACACATGTGAGCACACAAAAAAAGTGTGTGTGTACTTTGCATCCAAAGCCAAACCCATTATACCATCTAAAGCCTCCACACATTTCACAAATGAGAAAGAGAAGGCACCTTGTTTTCAGAATAAGAGAAACTGTAAGACTGACTTGCTAGAGTTCTCCAGAATCAGCACTTGTGGAAGTACCACCCCTCTTAACCTTCCTCCTGACACAACAGTTTGAATATCAATTTCCACCATAACAACATTTCTCACAAATGTCAACTTACCGGACCTTAAGTGATATGGCTCAAATGTAAAGAAAATTATTCTGGTATCATGTATGTATCAGAGTTCTTAAAATTTCAGAAGCTTAATATTTTACGTTACTCTAGCAGAAGTTAACTAGTATCAGTATTATATGTTCCCTCATTGATTCAGTAACTACATATAATTTGTTATATCTAACTGAAGAGATCATAGCCTCCAATTTGTAAATGGGTGTGACAGGGAAGAGCTAAACTTAGAAGCACTTTCCTTACTCAGAACTAAGAGGCTTGGGTCTCCCTGGTGGCACAACAGGTTAAGTACAACACCAGGAAGCTGTCCAAAGCCACTGCAGCACAAGTTCAATCCCCAGCCAGGGAGCTTCTCACATAGCGCAGCAGACCTCTCCTGCGTCACCCGCTGCTCCCCCCAGTAGTGTACTTCATTGGAGCTGCCTGTTCTGCTCCCCACTCTGCCTCTGGTGAATCCTCTCACCACCCACACCTCTGGCCTACACCCTAGCTTGTATGCATAAACAGATAAATCTTTTTCTTTAAATAATATTTTATTTATTTTTGTTATTCATATCTTTTACATTATTGTGTGGTCCCCATATGTTACCCACCACCTGTTTACCCGTGGAACCATCACCATAGTCCCCCGTGCTCCCCTCTTGCCCCCTCTTGAGCCCTTCCACTCCCCTCCTTCCCTGCTGAATGTCTCTTTCTTATTTGGCTCCCCTATATTCCTGTTATAAGTGAAACCATTCGATATTTTCTTTCTTTCTGGCTTATTTCACTGATCATGATCGCTTCTAGATCCATCCATGTTGCTGCGAATTGCATGTGATTGTCTTTTTTGAATGCTGAATAGTATTCCATTGTGTGTATGTACCACATCTTTTTGATCCAGTCATCTATTTTTGGGCATCTGGGTTGTTTCCATATCTTAGCTATTGTTAACAGTGCTGCAATAAACATGTGGGTGCATGTATCCTTTAGGATTAGTATTTTTAAACAGATAAATCTTAAAAAAGAAAGAAAGAAAGAAAGAGGGCCTCCCCGGTGTTGCAGTGGTTAAGTGCTGCGCTGCGGAGCTGTGGGCAGCAGCGACGCAAGTTCAACACCCGGCGAGGGAGATTCCCACATGGCGCAGCAGACCTCTCCTGCCTCGTCCACTGCTCCCCTCAGCAGTGTATTTCCGTCGATCTGCCTGTTCTGCTCCCCACTCTGTCTCTGGTGAACGCTCTTGCCGCCCCACACCTCTAGCCTGTACCCCAGATTGCATGTATAAATAAATAAATCTTTTTTTAAAAAAAGAAGAGGCTTATAATCTGGCTGGACAGAGCTAAGAATTGGTAAAGCAGGTAATATCAAAGGCGGAATGGATAGAGGGAAACCACGGGACGAAGGAGATCAGCATGATATCCTGAACAGACTGGAAGAGCCATCTATGTGGACCAGGAGCTCAGGACAAGCCTCAAACACAAATGTACACCTGGTCAGTCACCTATGTCAAGTGAAGTCACAGCAACAGAGTGATGCTGCGCATAAAGATCTTCCAGGTGAAAAAGGATGATCAAAGTCTAGGAACCCTCTTGGGGAGGACTGCTTTTGACTGGAATTACAAAAATCAAGAGAACTACAGAAGTCAAGGAAACATTCCAGAATGACAGGGTAATGAACACCTGAAAATGAATGGAGCAAACATAGAAATCTAATTCCTCCATCCCAGTTAAAAATGGAAATGTACAAAATGATCCAACATGAAAATGTGACTCTAACCCTTGTCCTAGGTGCTGCATCTTCTTTCATAATGTTTACTTTCTTTTGGGGGGGTGGGGAAGGGACAGAAAAGGCAGATTAATTGAAATATCCTTCAAGGAAGCAGGAGGTGAGAAGGGAGGCATTCTCTGCCCACAATGTTTATTTTCCATGTAAACTTAAAACTTTCCTCATGCAATTACAATAAACATTATTATCCCCTCTTTACTGAAAAAAAGTCTATGACATCAAACACTGTGCACCCTGCTTTCTTCACATTACGAAATACCTTTAAAGTCTAAGTAAGATATGTATTTCCATTTGCTCCAGCTTTTTGGGTCTTCCAATAACATTAAAAAAAAATCATACAGGCGTTAAAGATTTGTTTACCCTAGGTATTTTATCTGATGTGTTGTCATTGTAAATAAAATACCGTCTTTTAAAATAACTATCTGGTGGCACAACGGGTTAAGTTTCAGCACTATGGAGCTGTCCACAGCCAATGCAACTGGAGTTCGATCCCTGGCCAGGAAGCCTCCCACCTGCTGCAGCAGACCTCTCCTGCCTCGCCCGCTACCCCCCTCAGCAGTGTATTTCAGTGGATCCGCCTGTTCTGCTCCCCACTCTGTCTCTGGTGAGTTCTCTCAAACCCCTCACACCTACACCCCAGTTCTTGTATGCCTAAATAAATAAATCTTTAAAATAAAATAAATATCACCCTTCTCATAATAAACTTGTCCTCTTAAAAATGAAAAAATAGGGGCCTCCCTGGTAGCGCAGCAGTTAAGCGCTGTGCTGTGGAGCTATGGCAGTGGCGAGAGTTGACCCCCTGCCAGGGAGATTCCCACATGGTGCAGCAGACCTCTCCTGCCTCATCCGCTGCTCCCCTCAGCAGTGTATTTCCATCGATCTGCCTGTTCTGCTCCCTACTCTCTCTGGTGATCCCTCTCGCTGCCCCTACGCGTCTGGCCTGTACCCTAGCTTGTATGCATAAATAAATAAATCTTTTTTAAAAATAAATTAAAAAAAATAAAAATGAAAAAAATAACTATCACTGACTACTTTTTCACTCTATAGTAAGGTGTGATAAAATAGCTGAAGAATGTTTTTATAGATCGACGTGTTTCACTGCATTTGCAAACGCCATTTGGTCTTAGTAGTCAGGAGTCAGATTACAAAACTCACTGACAAACTAGGGAGTCTTAAATTGCCAACTTGATCTCTGCGCCAATGGCAGGACAAATTACTTAATTCCCTGCTGTCCGCACTAGTGGAAACTACCTCTTAATGCTTTTTCCTAGTCCAGGGTTTCTCAAAGAAGTCCAACCAAAGTTCCTCCAAATAATTTTAAAAAACTCAAGTACCTGTGGGGAGTCCAGACACCCAACAAGTTTTCCAGAAATCCGTCCTCTTAAAAAAAAATTAATGCTGACTTCTTTTTGTACTTCACTATCAATCCACTTTTATACAAAAATCGCTTTTAAAATCACGTACTGTTCAATCCCTTTCTTATCTTTCAGAAAAACGCCTGTTCCACAAAGATGTATCTTTATTAGTCTAGAAATGAGAAAAATGAGGCTTAGCGGTTACTACCCCCAAAACCTCACAATGCCATCCACTCACGGCCACAAAGGTGGAACCACAGCTCCCCACACAAGAAGCAATTTTACAACCCTCTCACGCCCTCAGAACCACCCGCTAGCTCGCCCCAGTTTTCTCCGAACCCCTGCCCCCATCCATAAAAAGCTCTCAACACTGCACGCCACAGGAGGCGATTCCTCCCTTTTCGTCTCCCGAGCCCCGTCGCAGGCGCCACCAATCCTCCCCTTCAGTCTTTCTGCCCGGGTTTGGAACCCCAAAACCTAGGTCCCACACCCAGATCCGCGACTCGTGGAGCCAAAACCAAACTCACCAGCAGACAAAGAGGACGATGGCGAGCCAGGGCGTGTGCGCCTGCGCACTCCTCGGGCGGGCGCGCACTCCCAGAGGCCTCCTGGGCTCAGGGCCCCCGGGATCGGCCGCCGTTGGCTGGTCCTTGTCTTTTATGACTGTGGACTACACCTGCCAGAAGTTTCATTGGGTCGAGTCACCTTTTCGCACCAAAGCATCCCGCGCTGAGTCCACGTAGGGCGACGGTGCGAGGCTGCGCCAGGCGCACGAGACGACTGCGAAGCGAGGTTCGAGACTGGGATATGGAACCGAGAGACTCTCTGGCTGCCATCCAGCTGACCGCCATCTTGTTCGTGGCGCTGAACTACATTTCCCAGAGGCGCCGCGTGCACCGCTGCACACAACCAGGATGACATTCCTGAGGTTTGCTGTCCGCACTCCAGTGCTGCTCGCTGGGCGGTTTAGCTCGGTCACGATTGACTGACTTCATTGGGGAGATCCAAGGTGAAAAGTCCAGAATGTGGGGCGGCGGTGGAGACTGCATATTAAGTCTGTTGTAGCGGAACGGACTTAGTGGGAGGGCGCTTGTGAACATTATTGACTACGTCCCAGTGATGTTTGTGACTTGTTAATGAGGTGATTTTTGAAAGCCCTTAGGCATCATAGGTTTGGGCAGACTGCCAAGGGCCCAAACAAATGGCTAGAGGGTTGGAATGCAATAACGGTGAGCGGGGGAGGCTGGTGAGAAATAGGGTCAGTCCTGAGACTCTTGGTCAGTTAAATGGCAGGCCTTTGGGTTGTTATCTTTTTAAAGATTTATTTAGTTATGCATACAAGAGCTGGGGTGGAGGCCAGAGGGGCGGACAGCAGGGTGTGAGTGTGAGTGGATTCACCAGAGACAGATTAGGGAGTACAGTAGGCAGGTCCACTGAAATACACTGCTGAGGGGAGTAGCGGGCAGGACGGGAGAGGTCTGCTGTGCCATGTAGGAAGCTCCCTGGTGGGGAATTGAACTTGTGCTGCAGTAGCTCTGGGTAGCTTCATAGTGCTGCGACTTAACCCATTGCGCCACCAGGGAGGCCCCAGAAAAGTATATTTTTAAAACAAATTTAGGGTACCTTAAGTGTATAGTGTTTATTAAAGCCTTGAGTAGAGTAATGTTCTAGGCCTTCCCATTCGCTCACCATTTACTCTGACTCAAGTGCAAGCACCATTCCTGGTCAATGTTCTATTTGTAATCTTTTTATTTTAATTTTTAAGGTTCTATTTATTTTTCCATAGAACTGGGGAGTAGCCAGAGGTACGGGGTGTAGGCCAGAGGTGTGGGGTGGTGCGAGGATTCACCAGAGAGAGTGGGGGGCAGAACAGGTGGATCTACTGAAATACACTGTGAGGTGAACAGTCGGCGAGATAGGAGAGTTCTGCTGCACCATGTGGGAAGATCCCTGGCTGGAGATCAAACTCAGGCCATAGTGGTGACAGCAGTGATAGCGCTGAGACTAGGCACCAGGGAAGCCCTCCATTTGTAATCTTTTATGTTGTATTCTTGTGCCTTTTAAAATGTCTGAATGTTCACATACACAAATAACATTGTGTTACAGTTATCTACAGTACTTAATACAGGTTTGTAGCTTAGGCTAATGGATAGCCTATACCATATGGCTTAGGTGTGTACCAGGCTATACATTGTAGATTTGTGTGAGTACACTTTTTCTAAAAAAAATTTATTTATTCATGCATACAAGAACTGGGGTGTAAGCCAGAGGTGTAGGTGGTGAGAGGATTCACCTGAGACAGAGCAGGGAGCAGAACAGGCGGATGGGCTGAAGTATCCTGCTGAGGGGAGCAGCGGGCAAGACAGGAGAGCTCCCTGGCTGGGGATCGAACTCGTGCTGCAGTGGCTGCAGATAGCTTCATAGGCTGAGTCTTAACCCGCTGTGCCACCAGGGAGGCCCTGTGTGAGTACACTCTTGTGACATTCTCACAACAATGAAATTGCCTTAATGACACATTTATATTCCTGTACTTAAGCACCACATGATAGGAGTTAACAATATAATCATGGTTTTTTGGAGAAAGAGTATATAAAATGACAGAGATTCATGACAAAGTTCAGAGAAAATTAATAGCAAAATGTAGCTGAGGTTACAAATAAGGGAGACATAATAAAGATATGTTGTATTAATTAATTTTTCACTTATTCACTAGTGGTGCTCAAGAAAGTAAGTGCCAGTATACGCTCTTATTTTGTTTGCTGCAATTTCATAGTATAGGAGGTTTAGATAGCTTCCTTTAATTTGTAGAAAAGCAAGGAAAAAACAAAGAACTGTAGGGCTGGTAGTTGTGAAGAAAAGGGAATTAGTGTTGTTAGTAACTTAAAGTCACCACAGGGAGTGGGATCAAAGAGCGAACGGCAGTGTGGCACAGAGTAGCAGGGAATAGTGCTCACCTCTACTGCAAAGGCATGGAACAGCAAACATCCTCATTCAGAGGTTAATAACAATGACCATTCTCTTACTATGTAAGACATGAACTATCTGCCATTAACATGTTTTAAGAAACTGCCAACTTAAATAAAATACTAATAAGGAATATTTAAAGAAAACATAGCTTAATATACCCAACAGGAAAATAAATGGCTTCACTACTGCTGTTAATGTCAAGCTTCTGGGAAAGATGAATTTTAGCAATTAAAATCTAGTGAATAATTCTGACATAAATGTGACATAATAGGTACCTCAGGTAATAGGTACATTTTCTTAAAAAAATTCTAACCACCGGGCCTCCGTGGTGGCACAGCGGTTGAGCGCTGCGCTGTGGAGCTGTTGGCAGCGCGCGATGCGAGTTCAAAGCCCAGCTGGGGAGAATCCCACATGGCGCGGCAGACCTCTCCTGCCTGCCCGCTGCTCCCCTCAGCAGTGTATTTCTGATCTGCCTATTCTGCTCCCCACTCTGTCTCTGGTGAACCCTCTCGCCGCCCCACGCCTCTGGCCTGTACCCCGGCTTGTATGTATAAATAAAATAAATCTTTAAAAAAAAAAATTCTAACCACCAGTGGTTTCTGATCCTATTTAGTGTATCACTGGGTCAATTTTCCTGACTAAGGAAGAGATGATAAACATTTAAGGTTTCCAGTATTATCTCTGTGACTGTCTCATTTCTTTGTTTTGGAGTGAGGTAAGATTACTAAAATCAAAGGTCTATTGAATATTCAAGTGTCAACACCCAGTAAGTTAACACTCAGAGTAGAGAGAAAAATTATAATAAAAATAGATTTTAAAAAAACCACCCTGTTGAAGCCATGGTAATACAATATTTTTATCATAAGTTCAGTGAATCATTTATAATCATTACAATGGTAGATCTGTTTGTAGATTTGTTCCTTCTTATAAATATGCTTAAAAAATTTAAGAGGACTGATAAACTATATTAATCCTTTTCAGCAAATATTTAAAAGTGCTCCTTCCATATGGGTTCTGGCTGGTTACTGCCTAGAGGTGAAAAGACTCATTAAAGGAATTGTTGCAACAGGTATTTAGGGAAGTCTGTCATGTCAAAACAAAATAGAAATATAAAAAAATGTAAACCTATATGACAAGGGAAAAAAGCTTTCAGAGCTTCCACTGAAACAAAAACAATAGTAAATGAAACAAATATATACAAACCATGAACTCACAAAACTTTAAAGTCACATAGTCTCTACCTAGGAGTTCTAACTCCCTGGAAGAAGGTAAGTACATTACATCTATAACAAGAAGTTAGTATGGGAAAGATGTATTTGAATAATATTTTAAATCAGTAAGCCAAACAAGGAATAGACAAAAGAACATCAAAAATAAGTTCAAGCAAATAATGCTGGCTAAGAAAGTCATATAAAAATAATAAATAATAATTAGGGAAACACATTTTCAGAAATGGATTAATAGGTTTTATCTTACATGAATGTATATATAAAAATAAATGTAATATAATAAATGTAATATAAAATAAATGTAATATAATAAATGTAATATAATAAATGTAATATAAAAATAAATATTTGGCAATAGAGCAGAAAGTATAAAAAGAGCAGAAAGTATACTCTGGTTTCTCTTCAGATCGTATAAAAGAGCAGAAAGTATAAGTATCACTCTGATGGAGCATTTCTACTTCTAGACTGGCTATAAAGTTTGGAAACAGACTCAATGAGGGAGATACTGAATTCCCCTGATTATTTCTTTTTAAATGCACAGGGTTTTTTTTGTTTTTGTTTTTCTTCCACAAAACCCAGAAACAAGGCCTTTCTGTACACCTTTTATTCCGAAGACTTCTCACCAGTGTAATTTTTTGATACTAAGTAAAAGATTGACCACATTCTTTACATTCATAGGATTTCTAACCTGTATGAATTCTCTGATGTTTTGTAAAGGATGAACTATGTCTAAAGGCCTTCCCACATGACTTGCACTCATAAGGTTTCTCTCCAGTATGAATTCTCTGATGTTCAGTAAGGGCTGAACTGTGTCTAAAGAGCTTCCCACATACCTTGCATTCATAGGGTTTCTCACCACTGTGAATTCTCTGATGTTGAATAAGGGCTGAAGTCAGTCTAAAGAACTTTCCACATGCCTTACATTCATAAGGTTTCTGACCACTGTGAATTCTGTGATGTCTAGTAAGTTCACTGCCTACTCCAAAAGCCTTCCCACATTCTTTACATTTATAGGGTTTCTCACCAGTATGTATTCTCTGATGTCTGGTCAGGGACGAACTATTTCTAAAGACCTTTCCACATGCCTTGCATCCGTAAGGTTTCTTACCAGTATGAATTCGCTGATGTCTGGCAAGTTCTCTACATACTCCAAAAGCCTTTCCACATTCTTTACATTCATACGGTTTTTCACCAGTATGAATTCGCTGATGTTCAATAAGCTGTGAACTAATTCTAAAGACCTTCTCACACTGGATACATCTGTATGGTTTCTCACCAGTATGGATTCTGTGATGTTCTGTTAGCTGTGAATGAAACCTGAAGTCCTTTCCACATTCCATACATTTGTAAGGTTTCTCATCAGTATGGATTTTCTGATGCCGATTAAGCTGTGCATGAACTCTAAAGGACTTCCCACAGAAAGTGCATTCATTAGGTTTCTCACTATTGTGAATTCTTTCAAGGAGAGTAGTTTCTTCAACTCCCCTAAAGGTCTTTTTGTACTCCTTATATTTGTAGCACTTCTGATCATCATGAATTTTACTGTGTGCTCTAACGTCTTCATAAAAACTAAATATATTCCTGTATTTCATATACTGACAAGGTTTTACATCAGTATGAATATTCAGTTGTAGGTCATCGACTCCAAAGGTTTTCCAGCATCCATTACATTCATAGAATTTCTCACCACTGTATATTCTCTCATATTCAGCAAAGTTTAAGTCACAGTTAAGGACCTTTCTATATCCCTTGTACTCACAAGGCTTCTTGCCATCATGATTTCTCTGACACAGTGTAAGAAATTTATGATTTTTGTAATTGGTCGTTTTTTCTGAGATGGTTTTCATTTGATGGAAATATGACATTTCAGATCCTTGTACTTCAATCTTGCTTTTGGTTTGCCAGTCATTTCTGCAAATGGCGCTCTCAAGACCAGTGAAATTAGTACTTTCTTTTACTTTCTCACACTGGGAACCATTGTTTTCAATAATGTCCTTTCTTATAGATAAAGTCTTTGTGTCATACTTGGACCCCAAATCTGAAAAAAAAAAGGTAAAAAACAATTTTTATCTGGTGGCACAAAAACAAGAGTTACAGAGTGTAACGGAGAAAAAAACTGAAAATAATTCACAATTTAAGTAAACAATTAAAATTCTGTTATGAAATTTGAAGGTTGGAAGCTCAGAAAATATAAGTGTATAATGTAAGAATACAAGGTATATGTAAGAATAATATTCTGTCAGTGGACCTCACATTTACTTGTTATCATCTAGTAAGCTTGTTGGAAAATACTGAAGTTTAGAAATGAATCCACATAAACTTCATAGATATCTATAGATGTACAACTGGTTATCACGTGTAGCAATACTGGTAATGCAGCTCAAAATGTTATAATGGATACATACTGACAATTTTCACTCTCTAAAACTAAAAGCCTAATTCTACTGTGAATGACCAGGTGATGCTTTTAAGACCTTATTTTAATCCATTATCCTCTTTCATCTAATTTTTTTCATCTCCTAAATCAAAAAATCAAAATACATTTCCTATCATTTAGAACAACCCACAGAATGTGTCATCTCTCACACATGGGTTCCTCATGTGCCACTGCTTTTTCTTGCCCACATTTAAAAGTTACAATCCTCAGAAAGGATATAGTAGCTGATTCTCTAAGTTCATATCTATGTCTCTATTCTACTTTCTAGTTTCTTGTCATCATATTCATCTTTTTCAATAATAGTGCAAAAGTTATAGCCTATTTCCAGGCCTTCTAGTCCTCATCCCATGGTGCTTACACATGGATTTATAAAAATAGTACTTATGACTGTTTCTAACCGCCTTTCCACTTACACACTCTGTCTCCTGTTGTTCCCCTCCTATGCTGAGTCAGACTTTCTTCAACCCACCTCTCCATTAGTCCTCTATCTTACTGAAATCCCAGTCTGTATTTGACTGTTTTCCTTTTTTCTGTTTCCCAGGCAGATAAGCCTTTCCATTTTTCTACCCAAGCCAGCCATTGCTATATTTCCAAAAGTAAAAAAAGAAAGTATTGACAATATTGGAATAGGTATACATGCAGACTTGGGGATATTGCAGGTTTAGTGCCAGACTACCACAATAAAATGAGTATCTCAACGAAATGAGCCATGCTAATTTTCTGGCTTCCCAGTGCATGTAAAAGTTATGTTTATACCATAATGTTGTCTGTTCAGTGTGCAACAGCATTATGTCTAAAAATACAAGGTCCATATCTTAATTAAAATACACTTTATTGGGCCACCCTGGTGGTGTAACAGGTTAAGCACAGCACTATGAAGCTATCCAGAGCCACTGCAACCTGAGTTCCATCCCCCAACAGGGAGCTGATCCACATGGCGCAGCAGACCAATTTTGTCTCTCCCCACTACGCCCCTCAGCAGTGTATTTTATTTTATTTTTTTTTTAAAGATTTATTTTTTATTTCTACATACAAGTGGGGGTACAGGCCAGAGATATGGGGCGGCGAGAGGGTTCACCAGAGACAGAGAGGGGAGCAGAACAGGCAGATCAGAAATACACTGCTGAGGGGAGCAGCGGGCAAGGCAGGAGAGGTCTGCCGCGCTATGTGGGACTCTCCCTGGCCGGGCGTCGAACTCGCGTCGCCGCTGCCAACAGCTCCACTGCGCAGCACTTAACCGCTGCGCCACTGGGGAGGCCCTCAGCAGTGTATTTTAGTCCATCTGCCTGTTCTGCTCCCTACTCTGTCTCTGGTGAATGCTCTCACCACCCCACACCTCTGGCCTACACCCCAGCTTGTATGCATAAATAAATCTTAAAAAAAAAAAAAGAAGAATGATGAAAATGTTTAATGGAAATGTGACCCGCGGCACAAAATTCAACCCTTCCCTTTGGAAACAGGGAGAAGAGATTTATCTTGTTTACAAAAGATAGCCTTGAGTTCAAATATTAAAATCCAGTAATGTCAATGACTCAGGTGTCAAGCCATCATCTAAACAGCATATTCTAAATTTTGTGAGGTAGAGAATTTACCCAGTGACACCAAGTTGCTGTAGTTCTCCGTCATCACATCCCAATATAAGTCCCTTTGCGCAGAGTCCAGGCAGTCCCACTCCTCCTGAGAGAAGCTGATGACCACATCCCTGAATGTCACCAACTCCTGAAACAGTAATTCACATATTACAGATGAGGCTGAAGGTAAAAAAACATTTTTGTGAAAAACAAAAGAAATAAAGACTTGCATTATGGAAGGAGACCAGACAGTAAACAAGGCCAGGTAGAAGGCCATGGAATGGGTAAGGAAATTAGTGCTTCCAAACCAGACTATCTACATTTGGTTCAGAGAAACCTCGTGTACTCTGGGATTTCTCGAAGAACTAAGCCTATCTGGAAATAAAATAATCAGTTTACAGATTCACAGTAGTAATGTGTACATACACACTGCATGAACATATCTAGCACATAAATTTAGTTATAAATGTGAATTCTACCTTCTGCTCCCCTATACAGGAAATCTAACTCAGAAACTGGATAGAAATATTTTAAAATTTTCGGGGCCTCCCTAGTGGTGCAGCGGTTAAGCACTGTGCTGTGGAGCTGTTGGCAGCGGTGACTGGTGACGGGAGTTTGACACCAGGCCGGGGAGATTCCCACATGGTGCGGCAGACCTCTCCTGCCGCGCCCGCTGCTCCCCTCAGCAGTGTGTTTCTGTCCATCTGCCTGTTCTGCTGCCTGCTCTGTCTCTGGTGAACCCTCTCGCCATCCCACAACTCTGGCCTGTACCCCAGCTTGTATGCATAAATAAATAAATCTTTAAAAAAAATCTTTATCTTTAAAAAAATAAAAATAAAAAATAAGAAATATTTTAAAATTTCCTACAGCCCCAAGTTTATTACTATATTAAGTGTCATAATATCATTATATAAAAATTGTTATAATTCCATTATTTAGTAAATGCTTTTAGTCTACATAGTAGTCTACTAGGTGAAAACATAGCAGCCTAAATTATACATAGACACTTATACTGACTATAAAGTCTTCTACAATTCTGGCAGCTTATAACAATAAATCTCTGAGATCAGTGAACAGCAAGTTTGATCAGCCCAGAAACTCATGTCTGTGTGGGGAAAAGTACAGTTTGCCTATATGTCATTGAATGGACCCATCTATTTTTTTTCTCTATCCACGAATGTAAAGAAGATGATAAACGTCTCCATTTAGGTATTATTCCCCTCCTGTCGTGTAGTTGTTCTTCACAGAACACGGAGCATGTGGATGTGAAAGTTACTGGGAAACGAGACAGGCAGAGAGCGTGTGCAGTTTGGCTCCGACCCTCTGGAAAGTGAAAAACCATGGAGAAGTGGGGCTGGCTTTTCAGCAGGAACATTTAGAGAAAGGAGATGTTCACAAAGAAGACAGAACTAGCAACTCACGTGGCCCATGGTTAGATGTGCGAAGACTCAGTGGGCAAATTCTCCGCAGACACGCTCCCAAGTAACACTGGTGAGAATTAGATACAGGAAACAACAACCTTTAGTCCCACATGAGCATCCCTGATCCCATGCAGCAAATGAACATAGAACATATAATAGACAAAGAACAGATAGCAAATGAAATACTGCACAGGAAAATCTCAAATGTACTAAGAACTGTGCATCAAACCTCTTCCTTGTCCCTGTCCACGCCTATTGGTGAGAATGACTCATTCCAAACTCACTCCAAGGACAGAGGCCTCCTCATTACTCCTTACCCCCTCCTCCCAGTCAGATGGCTGCATTCTTGGCTATTTACTTTCTCAAGGAATAAAGTTGTTCTCCGCCTGCTGCCAGCTACCTGTTACATGGGTAAATTCAGTGAAGGGGGCGGGGTTCTTCTGCTCAGTCGTTACACACAAAATGCAGGGGGTTCATTAGCTGATCAGAACACTGGGTTTTCTTTGCCTTCGCTTGTGTGGCAGGTGTTCCCTCCCAGAGAGGCAGGCAGGCTAAGAAGTCCTGCTGCTGCTGTACCACTCCGTGGCCATACTATGGAGAAAGGAAAGTCTCTTTAACAAATGGTGTTGGGAAACATGGGTGGACATGTGAAAAAAAAGAAGAAAAAACTAAATGCATACTTAACTCCATATAAAAAAAAGTTAATTCAAAATCCTTGGATATAAGACCTGAAATTATAAACACTTTAAACACAGGGGATACACTATTTGCAAATCATTTATGTGATGAGAGGTTAATATCCAAAATACATTTTAAAAACTCATACAACTCAATCTCAAAATACAAGTAATTCCATTAAGAATGGGTAGAGGGGGCCTCCCTGGTGGCGCAGCGGTTGAGCTCTGCGCTGTGGAGCTGTCGGCAGCGGCGATGAGGGTTCGAGGCCCAGCCGGGAAGATTCCCACATGGCGTGGCAGACCTCTCCTGCCTCGCCCACTGCTCCCCTCAGCAGTGTATTTCTGATTTGCCTGTTCTGTTCCCCACTCTGTCTCTGGTGAACCCTCTTGCCACCCCACGCCTCTGGCTTGTACCCCAGCTTGCACGTATAAATAGATAAATCTTTAAAAAAAAAAAAAAGAATGGGAGAGGGCCTCCTTAGTGGCACAGTGGTTAAGTGCTGCACTGTGGAGCTGTCAGCAGCAGTGATGCGAGTTCAACACCCGGCATACATGGCGCAGCAGACCTCTCCTGCGTCGCCCGCTGCTCCCCTCAGCAGTGTATTTCAGTTGATCTGCCTGTTCTGCTCTCCACTCAGTCTCTGGTGAACCTTCTCGCCACCCCATGCCTCTAGCCTGTACCCCAGCTTCCATGCATAAATAAACCTTTAAAAAAAAAAGAAAGAATGAGTAAGAAGGGCGCCTTCCTGGTGGTGCAACAGGTTAAGTCTCAGCCTATGAAACTGTCCACAGCCACTGTAGCACCAGTTTGATCCCCAGCCAGGGAGCTTCCCACATGGCACAGCAGACCTCTCCTGTCTCTCCTCAGCAGTGTATTTCAGTCAGTCTGCCTGTTCTGCTCCCCACTCTGTCTCTGGTGAATCCTCCCACCCCTTCCCATACCTTTGGCCTGCACCCCAGCTCTTGTATGCATAAATAAATAAAAATGGGCAGAAAGTCTGTAAAGACACTTCTCCCAGCACTTAGAGCTATGCCAGATTGTATTCAATTCTTATAAAAACTGTAAGGCAATGATATGACTATTATCGACATTTCACATCAAGAAATTGTCCAACAAAATTAATCATTACAGATCCCCCTGAAATCTGGTTAATGGAAACAAGAATTGAATTTTTAATATTTTAACTTAATTATAAAGCAATCTGAAATGTTTTTCAATTAAACACAACTTTTTTTTTTTTTTAAAGATTTATTTATTTATACATACAAGCTGGGGTACAGGCCAGAGGTGTGGGGTGGCGAGAGGGTCCACCAGAGACAGAGTGGGGAGCAGAACAGGCAGATCAGAAATACACTGCTGAGGGGAGCAGCGGGCAAGGCAGGAGAGGTCTGCCGCACCATGTGGGAATCTCCCCTGCCGGGCGTTGAACTCGCATCGTGGGTGGCTGCCGACAGCTCCACAGCGCAGCGCTCAACCACTGCGCCACCAGGGAGGCCCACAACTTTGTTTTGATGACTGCATTTCATGTTAATCACTGAAAATGTAGCATCCAAACTAAAGTGCTCCAAACAGTAAAATATGTACTAGTATTCTGAAAACTTACTGGGAAGATCTGAATGTAAAATACTTCAATTTTTAAAAAAGATTTATTTATTTATGCATACAAGCTGGGGTACAGGCCAGAGGCGTGAGGTGGCGAGAGGGTCCACCAGAGACAGAGTAGGGAGCAGAACAGGCAGATAGATGGAAACACACTGCTGAGGGGAGCAGCAAACAAGGCAGGAGAGGTCTGCCATGCCATGTGGGAATCTCCCCAGCCAGGCGTCGAACTCCCGTAGCCGCTGCCGACAGCTCCACAGTGCAGCTCTTAACCGCTGCACCACCAGGGAGGCCAAAATACTTCAATTTTTTCATTATTATATTTTGAAATATTTTCGATAAGTTGATTTAAATAAGGTGCATTATAAAATTAATTTCAACCATTTCTCTTTACTTTTTAAAATGTATTCAATGGGATTTTTGAATTACGTAAAGGGCTTACATGGTATTTCCATTAGACGGTTTTGCGTTTAGTTCAAATACCACTATATCTTGCTGCCTCTCTCAGTCTACACCAGTGTGGTCAGAATAAAACCACACTGTCAAATCTCAAAGAAAAGTTGGTTTTGTTGGTTTTTTTTTTAAAGATTTATTTACTTATGCATACAAGCTGGGGTACAGGCCAGAGGTGTGCGGTGGTGAGAGGGTTCACTAGAGAGAAAGGGAGCAGAACAGGAAGATCGAGGGAAATACACTGCTGAGGGGAGCAGGAGGTGAGACAGGAGAGCTTTGCTGTGCCTTGTGGGAATCTCCCCAGCCGGGCGTCGAACTCGTGTCTCCGCTGCGGACAACTCCACAGCGCAGCACTTAACTGCTGTGCCACCAGGGAGGCCCAAGAGTTGGTTTTTACCACTCAAATCTCATGAGTTCTCTGGAAAAGTTTTCTGCCACTATAGACAGAGACTTCTCTTCACATTCCTATTCCTGTGTCTCCAAAGGCAACTCTGTGACTAGTTGAGTAAAATTCATCAAACCACTTCCTACCTTGCTTTTTTTGAAAATCAAACCTGTGAATAAAACCAAAGGTATCTGGGAGTTATTTTATAACAACTGGTCTCTCTGCTAACAAATCACATTCTAAAATCAGTCCTCAGTTATGAAAGAATTGTGTTTCTATACCATTTTTTGGGGGAAGAAAAGAGCAAATAGGGAAATTGAGTGATTTCCCCCAAGGAGTGGAGTAAGAGTATTTGGAAAAGGCAGAGAAGGAAATAAAGCAGGTTCACTTCTTGATCCCATTACTATCTAGGAAGGGAAGGACTAGGCACCCTGTAAGTGGACCAGGTCATAGTTTGATGAGACAGTTTTGGGGAAGGAGAGCAAATATTCCATGCTCTGTGAAACAAAGTGTGACAGAGCAAAAAGTCAATATGGACTGACCTTGAGTGGGCCATTAAATAGCAATGCTCTCCTCCACTTCCGAGGTCTCTTCTCGCATAACTACAGGACCAAGAAGAAGGGACTTAATGAGAAACTGGATCGGTTAAGTAAGAACAAACTATGCACTATCGGAGATGGCCCACCACCCACCTCAAATATATCCAAATGGACTTAAGAGGGAAACTAAGATATTACTTTCATTATTATCAGGCACAAGGTCAGCATAACCTATGCCTAGAGATGGAAACTAAGTTTATCGCAGTTTTAAGGGACCAAGTTCAGGGTCGTTGTTCTGAAAAGTTTAAGCTGCCTTCGAAGTGCATGGAAGGGCGGTTCGCGCAGGAAGGAAGCTACTACAGCGCCTTGCTCACCCCGTGTCCTCTCAGGAGCTTGTCTTGAGGGTAAGCGCAAGCTGAAATTTCCATCCCATGACTTAAAATGTACTTTTCCGCTCAGAACTTTTCGTCTAAGCCTAAAATTCATCACTCCCCCTCTGGTGATCATTTCGTTATTGCTAGCTCGAACTGGCTATAGGATGTAAAAACGGGAGAATCCAGGGGAAACACGCTCCAAAAAACCATAAAACCTACAGCTGGACCTTGGGTGGGCAACGCTCACTCCACCAGTGCTCCATCTGTGCTAAGCATTAGGCTGGGTGCGGGGGACAGTGCCCAGATGTGGACAAGCTTCAGGGAAGGGGGCTCCCGCGAACGCAGGCATGGAGTCCGCGACACAGATATTCAGAGGCGACATTAACTACATATGACCACACACGCATAGGTAAGCGTGTTCATCAGACACGACATTCCACACCGTTCACACTGACAGTCACGGCAGAGCGTCGCGGTGTCAGACACGCCTCGTCTCTACAGACCTGTGACACACAGTGGGTGCCAGTAGTCCCGAGAGCCCAATCAGACACCAGTCTGGGCGCAGCAGGCCGGCCGCACTCTCCGTCTCCTGCAGACACAGACGCGCTCGCGGAACTAAGGCCCCGAAGCGACGCCGTCGGGGCCCGCACGCGAGACTGCCGCGCCCCGCCCGTCGCGACGCCAGCTGCAGGCGCCTCCTCACCGTGAGCCCGAGCCGGGTCCGCTCCACTCAGCAGGCGGACACCCCCATCACCACGACCACAGACGCGGCGAAGCCGAAGGTCCAAGTTCACTCGCGGGCCCGGGACCTGTGGGATACGTAGTCCAGCGCCCACGCCGCCACCCCCCCACCGGACAGCGGAGCGCAGAGCCTGCCGGCCGCAGGGTGCGCGCGCCCGGACGCACCCGGGAATTTTCCAGGACGCGCAGGTCGCGCGCTCGCGGGGTCGGGGCACGGCTGCGCGGCAGCTGAGGGCGCGGGAGGCGCCGCAGGCAGTCGAGTGCGCTGGAGGCACCCGAGCCGGCCGCGGAAGTGATCGGAACCGTGGGCAGGGAGGGCTGAAAAGGTAACCGGAAGCCCAATGGAGCTGGCTGTGGAGGGGAACGCTAGACGCGGGATTCGGGGAGGACTGGCTGTGAAGTGCAAGCCCTAGGCTCCGGAGGAGGGAGAAGGGAGTTGGGGGGCCAGCCGGGGAGGGGGGAGAACGCGTGTGAGGGATGCCGGCCGAGACCGGCTGAAGCTGGTACCGCAGCTCTGGGCGGGGGCGAGGACTTGGAGCCGGTGCCAGGCCAGGATTCGCTTCACTCCGTCCGGCACGTGGGACACTCCAGGTTCACGATCGTGGCCAGAGGGTGACACGATTTATTTTTGTTGTTGAGTTTGTCAGTGTTGCTCCCTGAGAGAGCCCCAGCATCCGCAGCAGCACCTGGCACATAACATATGCGCAACGTGTATATCCCTTCCCTGGTGTGCTTTTTCCTACCACCGTCAGTTCCCTGGTGTTGTTAGTTTCACATCAGAGACAGCCACAGTTCTGATGTGTCCCCCAAATTTAGTTTTGTACTTCTACAATTCCACGCCGCCTTTAGCTCATCAGTGTTGTGTAGTGCCAACCACTACACCAAAATCTGATAATCAAGTTGCAGCAACCGTGTTACGACTCTGTTATTGTAGTGCTATAGCAATACTGTTAAAACTTGACTATAATGGCAAACAAACGCAACACGAGGACTCGAACCCCTGAGTTGAATGGGCAAGGGGCGCCGAGTGGAGGTGCTAATACTGCCAAAAGGAGCGGGAGTCGGGGGAAACCCAGTGTACAATGAGTTTACAATCGGTGCCTCCTGTATGGTGGAAAGTATATAAAGCGATGATTGGCTGAATTTCAATACTGGGCGTGGCTTACTGGGTTGGGTTCACTTCCTACAAGCCCGTGTTTGTGTTAGTGTATGCTGAAACATGCAGGGACACCTCGACCTACATGTAGGGGACCTCACTCAACAAACTCCTTGTTCTGGTTGTAACCCTGCCAGGGATGACTCCGTATTTTCTCATTTTATTTATCAGTTCATTCTTTTCATAGCTGAGCATTCCATTGTGTGATTATACCACAATTTATTCATTTTTCTCCTGAACACTGGGTGTATTTCCAGGTTGTATGAATTACGGATAAAGTTGGCATGTTCACATTTCTTCTGGGGAAATACCAAGACGAAAAAATAATAGGTAAATAGGTAACTCTGTATTCAACTTTTTCCTTGAAACTGACAAACCTTTTAGAATGATGACAGTTGTAATTTGTGTTACTGTGACTGTGGAGAAAACGGTTTCTGAATTTGCTTTGGTATTCTTGTATGAAATTATGAGATGGACTTAAAAATGAGTTATGAAGGCTTCCCTGGTGGCACAAAGGATTAAATCTCAGCCTATGAAGCAATCCGCAGCCACTGCAGCACGAGTTTGATCCCCACCAGGGAGATTCCCATATGGCGCAGCAGACCTCTCCTCTCGCCTTCAGCTCCCCTCAGCAGTGTATTTCAGTCAATCTACCTGTTCTGCTCCCCACTCTGTCTCTGATGAATCTCAGCCCCGCCACCCCCTGCATCCCAACTCTTGTATGCATAAATAAATAATCTTTTCCAAAAAATAAGTTAGGAATGTCACATAGGGTCCACTGAGTTGTGGTTTTACGAAGTGTGTGCGATAGTGCCGAATGTGTATGTACCACCTCTTATGAGTGTGTGGCTACCTTCCAAAGTGACTGAAAGTGGACCCCTTACATTAAGGCATGTTGATAAGTGACTGAAAAACTGTGTAGGGCTTAGGTATACGTCATTTTTATTCTGCTTACAGAATTAGGGGTTTCTAATAAGTAAAATAGCAGTATCAGAAATGGAAAATAGGAGGTAAAATTCTAATTTCTAGATGACAAGGCTGCATTCTTGGAATACCATATGAACTGAATAGGACTGAATAGACAGCACAGAAGGGTTCTTTATGCTACTTATAACAAATTCAAGTTTTTCTTTTCCCCTGTTCCTAGATGAAATAATGGATGATTTAATAACTTTCACAGAGTATTAAGTCGAGGAAAAGTAACTGTAATAACTCTATTATCTCTAATCACCAGATCAGTCTCATAGTAATTAAAACAGTCATTTTCTAATAAGCATATTTACTGTAAAAATTAGTATTTCAAACTTCATTGAAAAGAAAAATTTCCATCTGACTGGAACCAGCTGTGTAGAAAACTACATAATCAGTTTCTTCTCTATTACCCTGAGCTCTTTTGGAATACTTAATTTTTAGTATAATGGTTATTAATTAACAAACAGTGAATGTTTACAGCTAACTAGGCAGATTTAACCAAATTATTATGGAAACTCTAAGGTAAGTAGGTGTCTCACATGACTTCTTTTACAACCACTCTTTTCTTTTTTAAAGATTTATTTATTTATTTATGCATACAATAACTGGGGTGTAGGGGTGAGAGGATTCACCAGAGATGGAGTGAGGAGAAGAACAGGCAAATCAACTAATATACACTGCTGAGGGGAGCAGTGGGCGAGACAGGAGAGGTCTGCTGCGCCATATGTAGGAAGCTCCCTGGCTGGGGATTGAACTTGTGGCTGCAGATAGCTTCATAGTGCTAACTTAACCCCTTGTGCCACCAGGGAGGGCCTACTACCACTCTTTTTCTCTTCTTAATTCCTTCCTTACATTTTTTACAAGATGAGGAAAGCATTCCATTTTTTTTCCCATTCCTCCATATAAGGGGCAATTTGAAAATAAAATATCTTAGAATTTGTCATGATCAAAGGAAAAGAAAATTCTGCAACCAGAAACAAAGAGCTAAATTAAAACAGTAAATTTTAAAGTAACCTGGAGCTGAAACCTCAGAAACTCCAAAGATATTTTGATCCCATATTTAATGCTTAAGATCCTGGGCTTTTAAAGGCCATACAGGAACAGGGGACCAAGAGCTAGAACTAAGACTTAGCTTAGTTCCTATACAGTATGTCTAGAAAAATGCTACTCACTGGTCCAAAAAGATGAGTTGGTTTGGAGCTTCCAGGGTTTCTTTGGTGCATTGGGTGGGTAGGGGGAGCTCACCTTTGAGATTTGCAAACACTCAGCCTTCACCTAGAAATATGGGATATAGACAACCAATCTTATGTATGATGCAGGATTTCTCAGATAAGAAATTAAAAACTGACCCACAAAAAACATATACGTAAGTATAAAAAAGTTGGCATGGCTATATTAAATATCACGTAATAGAATTCAAGACAATTAATCAACATGATTTCACTGATGTTATAGACTACTCCATGCCACTCATTTCATGTGCATGGATGTTCTCCAACGTAGACTTTGTGCTGGCCATTAAATAAGTCCCAATAAATTTCATAATATAGACTATATTATCTAATCACAATAGACATAAGTTTGAAACCAGTAACAATTAGAAATCTAATTAGAACAATTAAAAAAATCCCCAACACATGGAAATTAAATAACATACCTCTAAATAACCCATGGGTCAAAGTACAAATCATAAGGGGGACTGGAAAATTCTCTGAACTAAATGAAAATGGTAATACAACAGGAGAAAATTTGATGGATGCAGCTAAAAGTATTTAGAGGGATGTTAAATACATAAATTTAAAAATATGAAATTCATAGCAGCATTGTTCACAATAATCAAAAGGTAGAGCAATCCAAATGTCCATGAATGGATAAGCAAAATGTGGTGTATACATACCATGGAATATTAGGAAGAAAATTCTGACACATGCTACAATATGGATAAACTTTGAAGACATTATATTATGTGAAACAAAAGCAAATATTGTATTATTCCTCTTATCTGAAATTTCTAGAGTAATAAGAAATCATAAAAACAAAGTAGAATGGTGGTTGCCAGGGGTTAGGGAGGAGGAAAAGCTTATGAGGACAGTCAGCAATATTAGCATCTCCTATCTTGCATATTAATATAGTTAATATACCTATATTTTTTCCCATGAGATAAAATTCTAGCTTCTTTTTCCCAAAAGGATCCCAACACAATTTATTGAGAAATCCCATGTTTCCCAACTAATAACCAATACCGGCTTTGTTATATACCAGTTGTATATATTTAGGGACCTTTATGTGCCTTATGTTGTCTCCTCGGTCTAATCGTTTGATAACATTACTTTGTCCTAGTTTATTTTTCTATGATACAGGATGTATGTAGGATGATATAAAATCTTCTAAACATTTATTTTATTTATTTATTTTAAAAGATTTATTTATTTATGCATACAAGCTGGGGTACAGGCCAGAGGCGTGGGGCAGCGAGAGGGATCACCAGAGAGAGTGGGGAGCAGAACAGGCAGATCGTCAGAAACACACTGTTGAGGGGGGCAGCGGGGTGAGGCAGAAGAGGTCTGCCGCGCCATGTGGGAATCTCCCTGGCTGGGCATTGAACTCTTGTCACCGCAGCTGACAGCCCCACAGCGCAGCACTTAACTGCTGAGCCACCAGGGAGGCCCTAGACATTTATTTTCAAAGTTGTCTTTCTTCTTGCACTCTTCTGCTTCCATACATCTAATAAAATTGTATAACAAAACTCAGTTCATTTTTATTCATTTACATTAAATCTGTAAATTATGCTATTTATAATGTGATTTCTTTTACAGTTTAATAGTCAACTTCAGAAACAGCACAAAAGATAGACAAGACTAAAAATGTGTACTTGCGTGTAGGCTAACTCGGAAAAGTATAGTGAAAGGATGGAATCTACTGTATGATCACAATGCTACGAACAGCATTTAGTTGAGATCAGTAAGAAATTTACCTTTTTAAAAAGTCCAAATGCGGGAATTGTCCATAAAAATTTGACAGGCGTAATTATAATATAAAGTTGAACTGCTGAAACTTGTTCACTGAAACATTTTGACTTGCATTAATGCTTTATGTCCCCACATTTATATTTAAAAATCCACATGCAAATGAAAATGTAAAAACTGCCAATACCTGATCTCTGTCCCCTATTTTTCCATTTGTGATCATATACGTAGGTAGCTTTTGATACCATGGGGAAAAAAAAAAACAACAGGATTTTTTTTTTTTTTTTTGAGAAGGAAATGTTTCTCATCAGAGTGGATTCTTAAGCACATTCTCCATATATGCACCATGCTACCTGCATATCTATGTAACATCGTTGTTACATACATGGCATGGACAGCACATGGGTTGCTGTCTTAAAATTTTTAAGACCGAGGGCCTCCCTGGTGGCGCAACGGGTTAAGTCTCAGCTCTGTGAAGATATCGGCAGCCACTGCAGCACAAGTTTGGTCCCTGGCCAGGGAGATTCCCACATGGCGCAGCAGACCTCTCCCGCTTCGCCTGCTGCTCCCCTCAGCAGTGTACTTCAGTTGACATTGGAAAGGAAGTTTGGGAATCAGAAGTTCAGGGGCCTTCCATAACATCTCTTCTCCAGACTGCCACCTTACTGGGCCTGTAATGGTGATGTTTCTTCACCCCCTCCAGTAGAGGGCGCACTCTTGCAAGGACCTTTTATAGCCAGTTACTTTCAAGGTCCTTTACCACCAGTCCATTTGCTGGCAATCCACTTTGTAGGAGACATAGTATCGGTTTCTTTACTTACCTCCACCCCTTGGCACCTATTGCCCTCAAAAATAAGTTTCCATTTTTCCAAAAGAGGAAAAGTCTTTTTTAAAAATTTCCTCCTTTTTTTGAAATGGGAAAGTGGCAGGAGAAACATGGTGGGTGACTAGGTAAGACAGACAAGATGGTGAAGCTTAGCAGCAACTGTGAGGAGCCAGCAAAAAGCAAGTTACCCCAAGGTGGGAAGCTGTGGGGTTTCTACCCCACTCCCCATTCCAAAGCTGTATAATATGTTTCAACAGCTATTTAATATAAGTCTTTTCATATGTTTTGCATTAAATCTTACCACATTTTATTGACATTTTTACAAATTTTTGTTGAATTTAAAACTAGGTATTGTATATTCTAACCTACTTAGTAAATATTTTCAAACATGCAGAAATGTAAACTTACATGTATGACATCTGAACTCCACTTGATGTAACATATTTTGTTCCTATCTGACATATTTGATATGTGTGAGTATGCTGCTTTTGAGAAGCATGTTACTTCATTCTCAAAAACCTCATCATCTATGAATAAAGACATTGTCATAGCCCTCCCTTAAGTGATCATACTTCTAATTATTATTAATAGTTACCTATCATCATCCACTATATTTTCCCTATTCACATTTCTCCAATGAAACCCCAAACAATCCACTCCTGTATCTATCCTCAAGAAAAATAAAAAAGCATAGGTCCAAAGACTTGTACACAATTGTTCATAGCAGCTTTATTTGTATTGGCAAGAAACTGGATACAACCCAAATGTTCATCAAATAGCAGTAAATAAGCAAATAGTGGCATTATTATTACACAGAATACTATTCAGTAGTAAGGACTAACCAAATGACACATTAAACAACATGGATAAATTTCAAAATAATTTTGCTGAGTAAAAGTTTCTTTTACTTATTTCATATATGAAGTAAAAACACATACTCCATGAATTCATTGATATAAAATTCTAGAAAAATACAGACTATTCAATAGTGACAGAAAACAGATTGGTACTGAGGAAAAGAGCCAGAGAGAGGAACAGGAGGATGAGATTATCAAGGGCAGAGGACATGTTTGGCAGCGATATATGTTTACTATCTGGATTGTAGCAGTGATTTCACAGGTATATTGAATTATACAATTACGTGCCCAAGGGACTAAGGTGACAGTTCACAGGTGAGGTGGTGGTGGATTTATGGAGACTACACATGAGTGGAGAAATCAAATATTGTACAAAAATAACAATGTAAGAAAATAAAAAAGTTTAATAAAAAATAAATTATGTGCAATTTATTTTACACCAATTTACCTGCATAAAATATTTTAAAACTTTCCAATAATTCTTGGGTTGAATGGAAATACATAGTGAAATTCCACATTGAAATACCTAATGAACTTTTTTATTACCCATTAGCTAACTATTCCGACAATAATGCTGCATCAAAAAGTCTTCATTTCAGCGTACTGCTCACTCTGAAGGTTGGCTGTTACTTAGCTGGCCTAAGCTGTGGCTTGGGTTTCTGGGTTTAGACATGCTCAGTGTGTCTCATTTTCTTTTCAATGCTCATCCCCCTCTGAAAGTTGATTTCCCAGAGCCAATTCTTTACAGAGACTGGTGTGAGTACCGGAACTCAGCCAAGCCACGCAACGACATTTAAGGCCATTACTCATATGTACACTAATTGGTGTATTTTAATATGAAATCTGGTGAACCCCTTGATAGGGTCTTCATGGCCTTTGAGGGGGCCGTGACTACATGGATGACGTAGCTCTATGTTGTGTAGTCTCATGGTCCTGCGTTGTGATGCCATCCTGGATTTTCTAGAATGAAGAGCCAACTTCTCCTCAATGGCAGTTCTCCCTTGGAGTCGCCGTCCTTCCCATGTAAAGCGTGATGCATTACTGCAAATTCTGCCTAGATTCTGCCTTGGTTTCTGTGGCTATCAAATAATTGGTAGTAACGCTGACTGAAGTGGTATCCCATCTGCTCCCCAGTTGCCTTGTCTCCCATTCTAGAGCGTCACCAGGCTTTGCTGAGACCCAAGAGTCTGGCGTGATTGTGGTAGCAGTGGAGGAAACACAATGCAGCCTTTCCCCCCTTTTTGATATTAACATAGTCACACCAAATTTCTTTCAGTTAATGTTCATATTTTATCTCTTTCATACTTTTACTTTCAACTTTTCTGTGTCATTATGAGTGTCAGCTATTGATTTTGTTCTTTTTATCCAATCTGACATTGTCTTTGTATTGGAGTCTTTGGTCCATTTTTTGTTCAGTTTAATTACTAACGACGTTGGGTTTATCAATATTTGTTTTTATGTGCCCCCGCCTCTGTTTCTTTGTTCTTTTATTCCACCATTCTTACCTTCTACTGTAGTAGTCAAATAATTTGATCACTCCAATTTCCCCCAATTAATTTGTACTCTCATGCATTATTCTTTCAGTGGTTACCATAAAACTGCTGCAATATTATGCTTTACTCATTACAATTAGAACTTTCATGCAGTGCTTGTGAAAAATCTGTTTAGCAGTGTTAACAAAACTAAACGAATATATATTATGTGACTCAGCAAGAGCTGTGCATCGTCAGAGCAAAAATGAATGCTTATGTCCATAAAAATGAGATACAATAATATTCTTGGCAGCAGTAATTTTTTTAAGATTTAATTATTTATGCATACAAGCTGTGGTGTAGGCCAGAGGCGTGGGGTGGCAAGAGGGTTCACCAGAGACAGAGCGGGGAGCAGAACAGGCAGATCGACCGAAATACACTGCTGAGGGGAGCAGCGGGCGAGGCAGGAGAGGTCTGCTGTGCCATGTGGGAAGCTCCCTGGCTGGGTGCTGCAGTGGCCCTGGATAGCTTCATAGCTCTGTGCTTAACCCGTTGTGCCACCAGGGAGGCCCAGAAGCAGGATTTTTAAAAGATTTATTTTTTATTTATACATACAAGCTGGGGTACAGGCCAGAGGCGTGGGGCGGTGAGAGGGTTCACCAGAGATGGAGCGGGGAGCAGAACAGGCAGATCAGAAACACACTGCTGAGGGGAGCAGCGGGCAAGGCAGGAGAGGTCTGCCGTGCCATGTGGGATTCTCCCCGGCCGGGCGTCGAACTTGCATCGCTGCTGCCGACAGCTCCACAGCGCAGCGCTTAACCGCTGCGCCACCGGGGAGGCCCAGAAGCAGGATTTTTAAAGGAAAAACTTAGAAGAATAGATGATACTGCCACATCCTATAATGGGGTACTATACAACAACACAAAAGGTTCCTGCTGTCTGCAACAACATGGATGAATCTTATAGAGACTGAGAAAAATTATTTCACTTACGTGAAGTTCAAAACAGGTCGATTTTGAATGGGTTGTTAAATGGAGACAATATTTTATTCAGTGAGACTCAACTGACTCGGTAAACTATCCAGTTTCTACATTATACGCTTGAATAAATACATCTGAGCAAGTGGCTGTGATCTGCATTCCACCCAGCAGACATCAATGCCACATTCCTCAACATCTCCACACTTGAAAAGACACAGACACACATTCCCAGAGGGCCTTGGAAAGGGAAGTAAAGTTCACAAAGATGTGGGAGCTGCACAGCAAGTAGAAGAAATTGCTCAGGTAAGATTCAGCTTTAGCAACAGCTGATTGGTTTAATAAATTAATAATAATTGGTTTAATAAATTTAAATAAATTACACAGCATCCATTTATGACTACTATGGTAGCTATTAAATGCAAAGTTATAAAAAATATAGGTAATATGAAACATTCAGAGCATAATCAATAGTGAAAAAATTCAATACATAAGACAGTATTTTGCATGCAAAATACGTGTACATTCACACACAAAATATCTGGAAAGTTATGCACTCTTATGTTAGCATTGCTCTTCTGTGTACTCAATGGTTTTCTATTTCATCTAAGGCTACTTAATTTAACAGTTGCCATGTATTAATATAAATTATATTAATATGTTAATTTAAAATTTAAAATTCTGTAAAAAGGAAACTAATTCTTCAAAAATATATTAATACATGGCTATTATTCAATTAAAAAGTAATTGCTAGGGGCCTCCCAGGTTAAGTCTCAGCACTACGAAGCTATTGGCAGCCACTGCAGCACCAGTTTGATCCCCAGCCAGGGAGCTGACCCACATGGAGCAGCAGACCTCTCCTGTCTCACCCACTGCTTCCCTCAGCAGTGTATTTCAGCAGATCTGCTGTCAGCTCTCAACACCTAATTTCAACTTTTTTATTTTCTTTTTTTTACACATGACCAGTGAAGTTGGAGTTTTTCATAGAAGAGAATAACTAAATGTTCCTGAGATAAGTCTCATAGATATAGATGATGTTTTAATGTTGTTTTTATGTTTTCCTGACACGTCATTTGTTTCTAACTCATTTAGGCTTGACGTTAAAATTAACTGCAGGGAAAGCATCTGGTGAGGCATTGGGAAAGAAGGAGGTCCAGCCTTACAAATTCTTCAATGCACAGTTAAATGGGAAGAGAAGGTCTAGAGACAAAGTAAATGAATAAGCCACTATTTGGCGCAGGAAATTATTCTACATCCTGAAAAAAAATGCTTTTCACAAAACAAAGAATAAGGCCATAATGGCCTTTAGCTTGGCTTTATGATGTGTAACTACAATGCTTTTATTTCCCAAGGCACTTCTTTTGGGAAGAAAAGAGAATCATGACATACTGGGTTTTTCTTGGAGCCCTAAAAAAAGAACACATTCCTCACCACCGGCGAGCCCTCAGCACCCACATCAAACATACTCAGGTGGAACTATGAGAAAGACTGGAGGACTGTAGCCCCTTCCCTGGCATCCTAAAGCAAAGAGGTTCACTGAAGCCTGGGACTGGTATCTATTTCTGTGTTCATAGCAGTTTCCTGTCCACAGAGCTATGAAAATGCTGTCGACCTACAAATGTGAACAGCCCCACAGAGCTTCCAAGAATAATCTTTGGAGAGAGGAATCCTACTCTTGGCACCTCCATATCACATCTTCCAAGATCCTGCTTTGGGGGCAAATGCAGCTCTAAGAGTCCCGTAACGAATGCAGGGCTGTGTTTTTTTTAGTTGGCACTTTCATTCTAGGTCTCAGATACTCCTTTGCAGAAACTTCCGTGCAGCTGGCATTTCTGTTCAGTGTGGCTACACGGTGAAATGCCAGAGGCAGTGAAAGAAAACCCGTTGCAACAAACTCCAAATAAACCGCTGACTCCACAAGAGGCTACACTTAACAGACTGCACGTCTCCTGTGTAGGAGGCACGAGGCTGGACAATGGGTACAGGGGGCACCGAGGAAGGCAACAGAAGCCATAACCACAGAAGCAAGGCGAGGGCCCCTCTATGGCTAACAAGGACCTGCGAGTCTTGACGGCAACAGACACGAGCCATACGGGGATCCTCCAAATCTGTAAAAATGATCACGGATTCCTCCAAAACTGTAAAAACGAAACGCTACCCTTGAAAGTAAAAAAGCTTAAAATGCTACACTAGACCAATTCTGATCAGTTTCAGGTCTGTCACAGCAGGTCTGTCACCGGATCCATCACGGCATCACACAACTCACAGACTCGGCCACACACGGCCCTATAAAAGGTGCCGTCCCTACTCACCACCCCAAGAGCTTCATGGAAACCGGTCAGGGGCGCCCACCCCGCACACACGGCAGCCCCGCCACACACACACACACACACACACACACACACACACGAGCGCGCGCGCACACACTCTCTCTCTCTCTGACAGAGATTACACTTTACACTCACAACCACATCCCACACTGACGCTACCACACGGGCGCGCTCACAGCACAGCACCTTCCTCAGCAGGGGACACCCCGGCCTGAGGCGCCCGGAGCACGCCTGGGGAGCGCCCCCCGCCCCGGCCAGCATTGTCTCCACTCACCACACAGAGGGAGGTGGCCGCGAGGAAAATGATCCAGAAGACGCTTTCACTAGGCCCTCCAGGGCCCGTGGCAAACTCATTCCAAGCCGGAAAAGCGCAGGGGTGGACGCCGCCGGCTACCGCTGCCGGGACCCGGCTCCACTGACCCGCTGCCGCGCAGACTCCTGGGAGCCGCGGCCCGCGCGCCAGTGCGCAGGCGCGGACGGCTGGGTTTTGGCCCGGGATGAGGCTGGTGGGTCCAAGGGGCTCGGAAGAGGAAGAGGAGAAGGAGGCTGAGGAGGAGCTGGAGGAAACTGGGATCTTGGACCCGGGAGGGCAGGCTAGGGGAGCAGGACTCAGTGGGGAGGAGACTCGGAGTTTGAGCCGGGCCTGGTAATTCTAGGGAGGGAAGCGGAACCGGGCCCGCGGCAACCAGACGCTCCGATCGGTGCGTGCGGGGCCTCGGGCGTGGTTCGTGGGTGTGACTCTAAGGGTGATAATGAGTGTGACCTGGCAGGGGCCCCGCGAGCGGTGATGGTGTCTGTCTGGATCCAGAGGAAGCCCCGTTGCATGGGGCAGGGCCTCACGTAGCGGGAGAGAGTAAAAGAGAGAGAGAGAGAGAGAGAGAGAGAGA